>APFE030413292.1:157789-330857 GCA_000404065.3 Pinus taeda
GCTAATACCAAGGCTTATCAGTACCAATTGTCTAAAAATCTTAACTCATTTCAAAATCATAATATTTTATAAATATTAGGTTTTATTTTATTTTAAATTTGACATAAAATTATATATAAACTTAAATTCAAAATAAAATATAAAATATGATAAATACAAATTCTTGATGATGATGATGATGATGGCGGTTACCATCCACTGAGACCAAATTGGTCTATCGGACCTATAATTTTCTTTCTTAGTTTCTAATTGTTTGGGTCCTCGTCTTTCTTGGCGAGATTGGTGTTGTAGCTTTCTATTTTTTCTCTACATTCTTCCAACTTTCTTTATCTTGCATCTCCCTCATCTCTTCTGATTCTTGGGACATTGGTGTCTTAGGTTCACGATCTATTGTGTTCGTCCTTTTGAAGATAGTCGGAGAAAAAGTTTGGTCTAGGAGATCTGTGTTGTTGTTAAATGGAGATTTATTTTGTGCGGTATTAGAACCCTCCTAACTTGAGGGGTTGTCGACTTCACTCTTTTGTTGTTCAGCGGGACTTTCCCCCTTCCTGTCTTAAGAGTTGTTTCTTTCTTGTCTGATTTCCCTCATAACTTGAGGGGTTTTCGACTTCACTCTTTTGTTGTTCGGCCGGGCTTTCCCCTGCTTGTCTTGAGAGTTGTTTCTTTCTTGTCCGATTTCTTGTGATTTAGAGTGTTCTCTAGAGTATTCTTTTTTGATGACAATGTAGTGTTCCTTTTGTGCTCCTTCCCACCACGTAGATCTGTGGTGATTTTTTCTAACATATTTTTCTGAGAAGCTTAATGTGATTCTAAATAAAAATTCAAATTCCACACAAATTTTTTTTGTAAAAAACCTTTACTATATTAAATTTTCATATTAATTTAAATTATATTAAAATTAATATTATATATAAATTAGATTACTATTTAAAATATTTAATTTTTTACATATAATACACTATTATATTTTTTTGATATTGATTATTTATTTTAAATGGATAAGTATTAATATTTTTTAGTTAAAATTAATAAATAATATAATTAACATTGAAGCAAAACTTAAAAAAAAAGATAGGGCATTTTCACGTCATTATTGAAAAATGGATGGTCAACTCGACAATGATCACAAAACCTTTTGACAAATTAGCGAAAGTTGAGTAGGATCTCATAAACTTCCCACAAACCATGAAGAAAGTTTTTCACATAACCCTACGATGATCCCATAAGCCGACCATAAGGCATGACTCGTCCATTCTTTGTATTTAAAAATAGTGTAGTTTTAAAAAAATTACAAATTAGCTTAAAAATAATGGTAATTTTGCTAAGATTATGATAAAATTCGGTAGAAATTTTTTGAAATTTGGGTTTTTCATGGTGCTGAATTTACTTTCACCATCAAAAAAATGATTCAAACTTTCCATCATGATTTTTTGAAAAAAGGTTAATCTGATTCGGATAGAAAACTAACATCCAAAAGAGTTCCAGGACATTTCATTCTTTCACCAAATCATTCATACATAAATAAGATTAAAAGTTTATTGAGCAAATTAAACAAATTCCTCAAAAATAGGATATAATCTAACTAATCACAACCAACAGCTAGTAATAAAATAATTTGGAGAATTCTACATCTATCCATTATTCCAAGTTCCCCTCTTAATGGAGAAATGGATCAAAGCATAACATGAATGACATACGCCTACTAGTCTCAGTGTCAGCTAGGCTTATAATGGTACATAAAAAAAATTCATAACAAAGCTTTCATTTTTTCCTTCTTACTAAAGGGTCCATCCTTGTTCATTTGTTGGTGAAGTTTCATCTTCACTTTTCTTGTCATAAGATAGTGGTGGAGTTTCTCCTCTTCTTTAAGTTTTATGAGCCAAAGGTGGAACAATTGAACTATTAGTCTTCTCTTTCTTGATCTTGATTGCAGGCTATCATTTTTTTCATTCAGCATTGTTGTAGGTTCTTGGAACTTATACTTGTCCTTAATGTTTGCAATTTCTTTAAGTTTTATTGCTTCTTCCTAGCTGTCAATATCTGCGCACTTAAAAACAATGTTAGATTCATAAATAGAACCATACTCATTCTTGTCATTCTACTCTTTTAAGAGAGTTGTCCTTTCTTCATCTTTCTCTGTTGACATAGATGGTTGTTTCATCTCTTCAAACTCTTTAATCAATTATGTTGTTGCAAACATGTTGTCCTGCATTTGATTTATGTATGAAAGTATGCCTCTCTTCTCACCAAATAACAACTCATTAATAAGAAGCTTTTCATCTATCAGATTGAACCACTCTTCATGAGATACACAATTCTCATCAAATTTGACTTCATGCATCTCTGCATCAGAGGGACTTTCTTCATAAAAATATTCAGATTCTACATCAATGGTTGTTTCTTCATCATCACATGTTTCAATGTCAGCTACAGGCACACATTCATCATTCATCATTACAGCCTCAATGTTGTCATCTTCAGTTTCACAATCAATTATCAGAGTAAAAGCACAATTATCATTTTCAGGAAGAATACTTTCATCATTTTCAACCTCATTCAAGCTTTACTTAATTTCTAAAATATCCCACATTACTTTTGCATTCTGAGTCTCACCATATTCATGTAGTATATTGAATAAGATGTTTTCATCTAACGCATGTGTTATAATATGTAATTTTGATGCATCTCTGCTCATGTCATGGTTATAATTAACAAAATCATCTTCAACATAATTCAATAAATCTACCTTTCATAGTATTTTTTTCATTTCAATGGCTCAAATTTAATAATTTATACTTGAGAAAGAGGGTAGATCCAACATTAACCTTTTAATAATTTCATCAAATTCCATATCTGCATTCTGATCCTTGACTTGATCAATTATAGGTCCATAGGGATTGACCTGAAACTCTTCACCAAATTCAGCTGAAAAATATATTGCATCTGTCTCTTGATGCCTTCTCCTCATATGTTTCAGTTCTCTCTCAAACTGTTTCAGTCTCTTTGTTGACCCATCACTGCTCACATCCACCAATTGGATCACAAAGAATTGTTGATGCAAGATTCTTAATCAGAACAACCCATTTTAATGCTTGTTGGCAAGACTTGGAAAATATAATAGATGTGGAACATGTACTACTTCAAAAACTTCTACTTATGCATTACCTCCAGTCACCAGTGTTTGTCTCACAATTTACTCTGTTGAAAATTCTTGCTAGAGTAGCGACCAAGTATAAGTACACTACAACAAAATAGACAACTTGCGCCAGATTTAGCACCAAATTTTAGTACATTTTCTTCTCAATTGGGATGAGTAGCATGAAGCTAAATATAGCTCTATTGTACGCTTTTTAAAGTGTCATTTTTTGCAAAAAAATTGCATCTTTTTTTACACCAAATTTTACATTCTTTTTTGCATCATATTTTGCACCAAGATTTGCATTTGGTTTTACAACGGGTTTTTCTTCTAGTTTTGTGCCATTTCTTGCATCTATTTTTGCATCATTTTTTTCTTCTTGTTTTGTGCCATTCTTTTCTTTTAGTTTTGTGTCATAATTTGCATCTAGTTTTACACCATCTTTTGCATTTGATTTGGTGCCCTTTTTTGCATCCAATTTGTGCCAGTTTTTGCATCTAGTCTTATGCCATTTTTTCTTCTAGTTTTGTACCTACTTTATATCTATTTTTGTGTGCCAATTTTTTTTCATTTTTTTGCACCATTTTTTGCATCTAATTTTTTACCATATGTTGAATCTGATTCAGTGCCAAATTTTGGATCCATTTTTGTAACTTTTTTTGCATCCACTTTTTCATTTTATTTGTCTCTCTTTTTGTGTCCTATTTTGCGCCATATTTTGCATCATTTGTTGCATCCAATTTAGCATCATTCTTAACACCATTTCTTGCATCCAATTTTGCATCCTTTTGAGCATCTAAATTTGCATCCTATTTTGAACCATGTGTTGCATCCATCTTTGTAGCTCATTTTGTGTCTAATGTTACATTCAATTTTGAGCCATTTTTTTCGTCTACTTTTGCATTTGTTTTTGCACCAAGTTTTGAATCATTTGTTGCATCTAATTTTGTATCCAACGCTGTATCTCAATTTGCATCCAAATTTGAGCCATTTTTATGTCCATTTGTGCACCATTTTTCTATTTTTATGTCCAATTTTGCACCATTTTTATGTCCAATTTTGCATCATTTTTGGTGTCTAATTTTGTATCCTTTTTGGCATTCAGATTTGCATCCTTTTTTTCTATCACATTTTGTGTCTACATTTGCATCTCATTTTGCACCTAAATTTTAGTTTGAATTTTCAACTAGTTATGCATCATTTTTGGCATCCTTGGTTTCACCCATTTTTAGTCCCATTTTTCATCTTGTTTTGTGTCTTTTCTTACATCTTTTTTTCACCCAATTTTGCATCCTAATTTTACACCATTCATTGCATCCTCATTTTAGTGTCAATTTTTGCATCTTTGTTTGTGCCCAATTGGGTATCCTTTTGTATGCCCTATGTTGCACCATTCTTAATTATAACTTAAAATCCTTTTTGTGTCATTGTTTTCATCTTTTTCTTTTTTTTTTTTCTTTCTTTTTTTTATGGCTTATTTAACATCCAATTCTACTCCCAATTTTGCATCCATGGTTACATCCACTTTTGGTTTCTTGTTTAGAGTTTAACTTTTATTTCCATTTATGATCCCCTTTATGGGTTCATTTTACTATTTTCAATTACATAGTGAACTATATTACATTTTCTAAATATCATTTTTCTATAGAATCTAATGCACGGTTAGATGAACATAAAATTGTTTAGTTTATCCCAGAAACCTAGGATAGAACAAGAGAAATGTTGTCCTAAGGCTCAAGATTCTTAGTAGATCAAGCTATAGAGTAGAGATTAAGAATAAGACAAGGAGTTCCTGTGAGTCCTCGCATGCAATACTTGTTTGAGTTTTCAGTGTAGTTGGGAAGCCCTCCTAGACAGCTCCAAATCTTGGTCCTACACATAAGAGAGATAACAAAGCAACCTTCACATCATAATATCTTGATAGTTGAAACTATGAGAAACATATAAATATTTCTGAATAAATAAATATAAACCAAAATCCCATACATTCACTAGTTAAATATAAGAGTTAAAGAATGAATAACAACATATGGAAGGAAGAACAACTGATCCATATTAATAAAGGAGTTGGGGAAAAGTTACAACCATCTAATGCAGTTGCAGCAACTCCTCCCCCAACTCCTAGCTCCAAGACTCACTTTCAAGATAGATCTCAACAGCGTGACAATACAATAATTCTCGTCCTTTTCTCAATGGCCAAGCCTCCAATATATAGGAAAGTGAACGCTATGAAGATTTCCTAAATTCCTCATTAGTTCAATATGGGCAAAAGATTTTGGGTGAATAATGTTTCCTCATATAAAAATGGCTTTTTCCACTTTTTAGATGCTTTTGTGCTTACGAAAAATCTCTCCCATGCTCTATGGATCTTTCTCATTTTTGTATGCTTTTCGTTTTTAGGAAAAATCTAAAGATGAGGATAAAGAGATCACATTCCACCATATGAGTTTCCAAAAGTGAACAAGAGTGTCAAATTCTAGTTAACTCGAGCTTTTTTCATCGTGACTAAGTGAGAATTTTGGTAACAAAAGTTAGATGAAGGGGACAACTTGTTATATATTAGGATAATGTGGTCCTCATGGTACATGACTTGTATTATAGTCTTATATAGTCTAGGAGAAATCGGTAATTCAACCAACAACATAGTATTCTCCTCCAAGTTGATGATGAGGTAATTTCATGTATAACACATTTAAAAACATATCATAACTTAAAATTGATTACTTAATATTTGTAAACAAATTTAAGGGTAACTGGCAACGTTCATCAGAAGATAGCAGTGTCCTCATATATAAAAATTCTCCATCAAAAAATCATTGACAATTTTCAATATACATATATGACTACTAAATCAACACTTATTGTAGATATCATTATTCCAAGGTAAATTCACAATATTAAATCCAAAAATAGTACTATCATCATATATAATGATTATCCATCAAAAAAACATTGACAATTTTCAAAACATATATAAAGTAACAATATAATACTAATAATATCCTGATAATCTTTAACCAAATCAACTAAGATTCAAATGTGTGATTATCAGATCAAAACCTTTCATGAACACCATTATTCTAAGGTAAATTCACAACATCCATAAACTATAGTATTAACATCATAAATAATAATTCTCCATCAAAATAATGTTGATAATTTTCAATATATACATAAAATAACAAGATAAAAATGATAATATCATCATCATATTTAATAAAATCAACTAAAATTCAATGTATGATTACCAAATCAAAATGTTTCATAGATATCATTATTCTAAGGTAAATTCACAACATCCATAAAAAAATAGAAATGCCATCATACACAATAATTCTTCATAAAAAAATGTAAACAATTTTCAAAATATTCATAAGGTAACAAGATAGTATCATCATCATTATTCAAATCAAATAAAATTCAAATGTATGATTACCATATTAATATATCCCAGCTAAATATAAAAACTAGCACATGGCTAGCTAGCACCACGAAAATCATAGTCAAGATCATCCTCATGATCATTTCCATGATCATCATCCTGACCATCATGATAATATCATCAACATAATCATCACCAACCCCATTTCCATCCTCATCATCATATATGATGTAATCTAAAAATAGTTTGTATCGTCATCTTCGCGGTCATTACCTATAGTGTTAAGGGAAAAAAATCAATATTACACGTTAGTACTAATCCTATAGAACAATACATATTTTTGTTACAATGCTAACCATAAAATTAAGTAGGACATAATAACATTTAATAGTACTAAAAAATAAAATGAAAATATGGTTTAAGATATATTGGAGATCTAACTAATATTACACTTGTAATTCACATTAAGTAGTAGAAGCATTTTTTAATGCATATGAAGTAGGTACCTATTTGTTATTCATATTTTATTGTAAATGTTTCTTATGATTTCCATGCACGATTGGCAAATTAAGAGTTACTGGAAGCTTTACTTCAAATTACAATTTTAATTTAGATTAGAAATACAAGAAAAAAAAATGTCACGTGAAAAAGTAAATTGTTTCTAATGAAAAATAAAATTGTTTATAATGAAAAATAAGTCGCATACAACATGAATGTCACGTGAAATATTGAGTTGTTTTTAATGCATGTAATTTTCTTTATGATAAAATGGATCTCAATGTTTTTCCAAGAATAAATGCTCCCAAATAATTACTTCATTTTATCCATTAACACACTAAATCCATTATACCTAGTGATGAC
This sequence comes from Pinus taeda, assembly GCA_000404065.3. Taxonomy (NCBI): domain Eukaryota; kingdom Viridiplantae; phylum Streptophyta; class Pinopsida; order Pinales; family Pinaceae; genus Pinus; species Pinus taeda. Next base: position 165,169 of record APFE030413292.1, read on the forward strand.
AATGATTCCATTCAATTTGTTTTGAACTTCCTAAATATAATGTAAAAGAGAAACTCGATGACCACGACCACAAGCATGATTAAAACCCCCTCCCTTGCCTCGTGTCCACCATCAAAGGCACTGAACTCGAAATTAAGAGTGCTTATGTTTTCTTTTCTCTAATAAATCTCCAAGGAATCAATCCTTGATCAATATATCAAGGACTCCATCAAATCACAGGTGAAGCTCAATAGGCTTGGCAAAAAGAGTGTGAGATAGCACTTATTGTTGTTTTACGAAATAACTTGAGTGAGTGGAACGAATGATGGGAAACACGTACCAGGGAAAGGAAGATTTTTGGTCCTTCCTTATTTCTATTATTGTTTTTTCCTCCTAGAATGGAGGGAAGTGTTTAAAAAAATTGTAGTTTTTAATTAAAAAAACATTATTTTCGTATGTTTTAGTTTTTATTTTTTTAATATATAATTAGTCTTAGTATTTTTTTATTTTCTAAAAAAATTATTTAATTTTTTGGTAATTATTTTTTATAAGAAAAATTATATTTTTTTTTAATAAAAAAGGATTTTAAACATTCCATTCATGTTAAATTTGTGATTTTATGATATATGGGTATTATACATCTCTTTCTTGGTAATTTATAAAATGTGTTTGGGTTTTCTTAATGCAATAAAATTAATTTTGCTCTTCATTATATCTTGAGATGCTCAACTTGCACCTAATAAAACAACAAAGTTAAAATAGTTTTGCCTTTGTCCTTTGTAGATCTTTGTTCCCATTAATCTTAGTGTTAATAGATTAATTGCCTTATGGTGGCTTTGAGTGGTCACTCCCATTAGTTGCATGCTTTTTAGCTTTCTGTTAGTGACATTTCTTAGGCTTGATAACATGTTATTTAATTTATGAAAATGTGTTATTGTTCATATTATTGTTAAGTATTAATATTAAATATGTTGGTTTTGAGCATGGTTTAGCAAAAAGTTACCAAAAGCTTTATAGCTTGTATTTTCTAATGTAATTATTCATTGCTTGATGAAACTGTTTTGGATATTTTTTTTTAATGGTTAATTGATTGATGAAATTGTTATGGATAATTTGTTTTAGTATATTAACTTGTATGTGATAAAGTCAAAAGTCACCTCTTTTTGATATTTTCATTCACTTAAGGCCATCAAGTTCACCATTCGATCCCGGGTTAAGGAAACATAGGAGTCATGAAGTGGCATTGTCCAAGCACTTAAATCTTCAAACATGTTTTTATTAGTCACATTATACTTCCTTTTTGTGTATATTCTCCATGAAAATAGTCTCATGGAACATGAGGGGCCTCAATAGCAAAGGAACACAAAGACTCATAAAATAAAAATGGTATGCAAAGCACCCATCAATAATGTTGATATAAGAAACAAACATATTAAGAGAGGTTCTACCTCTTATTATTAGCAAATGGGGGAGAAATTTCGAAGTAGTAGTGATTAATGATTAGAGATACTTGGGTGGAATTGCTATTATTTGGAATGATCAAGACATTAAGGTTACCAATATGTTTACCTCTTTTTGCATTATGACAATACAATTTTAGTTAATTGACATCGAGGACTACTACCATGTATCCAAAGTATATGACTCCAATATCACAAATCCAAAACCTCTGTTTCTCAATTATATTTCCAATACAAGTAATTTATACTCCCCATCATCATGGATTATTGGGAGTGACTTCAATATTATCAAGTGTCTCGAGGAAAAGAAAGAATGAATCACAATGCTTACCTAGAGATTTTATAAGTTATACCATCAAATCCCTAAAGTAGTCTCTGTTAAAGTTCTCAACCAATGAGTCTCCAACCCACACATGTGGATCAATGAGATGTAATAAATGTGTGTGGTGACTAACTTAATACACTCTTATAATAACTCCACAAACTTAAGTATTTCACTCCATCACATATTTTTACTATAGTGTAACATAATTAACCAAGAGTAGACATGAAATCCTTAGGCAACAAACATTCCCTAGATCCTCAATTAGGTGCTTAAACGATGAAGTGATAATGCAAGGAGAAAAGAGGACTTCATGTGTGTGGTGACTAACTTAATACACTCTTATAATAACTCCACAAACTTAAGTATTTCACTCCATCACATATTTTTACTAAAGTGTGACATAATTAAACCAAGAGTAGAGATGAAACCCTTAGGCAAAAAACATTCCCTAGATCCTCAATTAGGTGCTTAAACGATGAAGTGAGAATGCAAGGAGAAAAGAGGACTTCATGATTTAACCATCACAAATATGTGATAAAATGTGATATGGAGTATATATTCCTATGTTTGCCAAAGAGGGAGCGAATACATTAGTTACCATTCATTGGGCCTTATTTTTCTTTCTTTTTCTTTTTCTTATATATAGGACTTAGGGAATGAGGTTCTCATAAGTTTGGCACAACTCATAGATATAACATTTACGTTAATTTCCACTTCAACCTTAGAGTTTACACTTAGATAAATCATTCTAGTGCATCTTTAATGATTCTGGCTTTCACTTTTTGATTTTCTTTCATGAAAAAGGACAAAAGGGGAAATATTTTGCCACAAATCTATGAATGCTTAATCATAAAGGCATCATTCTCTATGAAAATGAAAACAGATTAATGATTTTATTCTCTATGAAAATGATGGGTATTCTTGAGAAAAGCTTATGCTTGTGGATGTCTCCTCCTTGGCTGAGAGGAAGTGAGGGTGGACACCATATTATCCATGTGTCATGTATTATGGTAAGTAATAAAAATCGTAAGCCTAGTAAAGACACCAATATGGAGAATTGTGGATTGGATAAACATCTGGGACCAATATTCTTTGAGAATTTGTACTTTGACTAGGACTAACCGCCATAAGTCAAGTACATTAATCCAAGATAAGAATCTTCATGAGTATTGACATTTATTGGTGTCAAATATTATGACAATGGATTAGGAAATGATCATGTGAGGACATACCTGGTGAACATTATGGTGGGGTAAGTGCCTAGAGAGGCAGTGGTGTCCAAATTTATGCCTCTCAACATTGTGCTCTGATCTAATGGAGAGATAGAAGATGTTAGTCATGGCCTTGCTATTTTGACAATGTTGGCTATGATCTTGTAAATAATTTTTTATGCTTATCAATCCAAATCCCTTCTTATATGAATATTTCAACTTAAGAGTACTTGTTTGTCTCGTAATGAGTACTTCCCTACTTTAGAGGGATTGCTGAAAAATGTAACTAGTATCGTTCATCATAATGCAATAAAATGTAATTTGTATCATTAATATTTATTATTATATTCATTATTATTATTTTATTTTTTTCAAAGCATGTTCTTCATGCTTATAGAGTCAAAAATAAATTATTTTGAGTCAAGATAAATGTATTTGAGTCAAGTCCCATTTGGATTTTTGAAGGAAAAAGAAAATGAATTTTTATTTTGAGTCAAAGAATAAACACAAGACCAAGTCATCCATCCTTAAACAGGTCATCCTGAGAGGAATCTATTTGACCCTCTTGGATAGGTATATATGTCAGTCAAATCGATCACTTTGAATACCAATCACTTATCATCACAAAACATCATTTCTTGTGCCAAACAAGAATAAAAGACATCTGGAATTAAAGGATATATAAACTATGATTTTTTCAGCATGTTTCTACACACACATGTGAAGATTTTGTGGCTTCTCTATGAAAATTACAGTTCTTAACTTCATCCTTCACTACAGGTCCAAAAATTCTATGATTTGACCTTATTTTAGAGTCTTTAATCAACGCTGAATTTTGTTGACTATGACTTGGTTGGAGGAGACTTGGAGTAGGGTTGACATGGATATTTGTGGCACTCTTGGTCTTGGTCTTGGGTCTTGTATATCTCATTTTGATCTAATTTTATCAGAGAAGTATTTTTTAGGTTTTCCCACTTATGGGGTTTTTCCCTAGATTGGAGCCTAATTCTTGGTGTTATTTGTTTCCTTGTGATCTTTATGTTTTTAATTTTCATGTAGCTACTTAATGAAGAAGACAATCTAAGTAATAAGAAGCCAAAAATATTTCACAAGTAATTATCAAGTTAAGATAAATCAATCTTTTTATTCTAACACTTGGTTTCTCAACACGGAGCAGGGTAATAGGTCTTATGACATCCAACCTGCAATCTATGATGGGAAAGCCTCAACAATCTCTATGAAGAAAAATTTCCTATTAAGGGGGTGAAGAAGAGGTATGCGGCATCACTAATTTTATAGTTGAAGAAGTTTAAATCTTGGTTTGTCAATTTTGGCCTTATGCGGGAAAGAAAACATGGAAAGAGGTGATCCCCTTGGAAGATTTGAAAAGGGGAAGGCCACATAAGGCCTTATATAAATATCTAAATACAAGGACCAAGCTCATAAATAGAGCTAGACATGTATTGAAAGAGAGTAAAAAATGATCCTTCCAAATCTTGATAAAGACAACAAAACATCCCTTGAATCTCATAATAAATGGGGCATCTACAGATGAGGTGACCGTCTAATTATATCTCATGTATATGGAAGAGCTAATAGATATTATTGAGAAGAGGAAAATATTCCAAGAGAAATAGAAAATGTAAAAAGTCTGATAGTAATACATATTGAAAATATGATCTTGAACCTATTACGTTCACGAATCCATGACTATAAGGTCATTGGCATCATCATAATCATTGTCATCATCTTCAATATCATCATCATCACCACCACCATCATCATCATTATTGTCATCATTGTATTATAATCATAATCACCATTCACGTTGTCATCATCATCATGATTATGGACATTGTCGTCAATTATTCATAATTATAAGTGTCATAAGAAATATCATCAACTCAAAAAATGTTACAAGTGCTAGAAAAGGGTTGTTATGACACATGATATATGCAAGAGAAATAACAACTCTATTTTTGAGAGATGTTCTATGATCATCATCATCACTAAGATCATAATCGTCATTGTAATTTTCATCATCCCCATCATCATAATTAATGTAATTTCTATCATCATTGTTGTCATCGTCGTCATGGATATCATCATCATCATTCATGCCATTATTGTTGTTGATGATGACGAAAATGAAAAAAATGATAATGATAATCAGATGGTGATGACTTGGAAGATGACGCCAAAGATATTGATTATGATTATGACCATGACAACATTTAAAAATTGGGAATATTGGCCAAGGTCATTAGCATCGTCATCATCATTGTCATTGTAACCCCCATCATCTTTATCATCATTGTCATTATCATCATAATCACAATTGATGTCATCATCATTGTCATCATCATCATAATTATTAACAATGTCATCATTTGTTCATAATTGTCAATGTCATAAGAAATATCATCAATGCAAAAAATATGATGAGTGTTGGAAAAGGGATGCAAAAATGAACAAAAAAATGGGCCAACAATAGACGTAAAATTGGATGAAGAGTGCACAAAACATAAGTAGATGCAAAACAAGGCAGAAAAATCGATACAAAAGTGGATGAAAAAGTAGATGCAATAGTTGATTCAAACTTCGACACAAAATAGGATGCAAACGTGGATGCAAAAGTGGAAGAAAACATGGGTGCAATAATAGGCAAAAAACTTAGCATGAATTGTGGTGAAACAAATGTGGACACAACAACGAATGCAAAAAGGGACAAAAACTTGGATGCAAAAAGGAGGAAAACTTGGATGAAAAAAGGATATAAATATGGACCAAACATTGGTGCAATAATGTACACAAAATTAGATGCAAAATTGGACACATCACAAGTGGACGTAAAAGTATATGCAAAATGCGATGCAAAAAACATAAACAATATTTGATGCAAAATTGGACAAAAAAGATGATGCAAATGTGGATGCAGAAGTGGAATAAAATGTGGTTTGCAATGGTAGGAACAAGATATGGCACAAATTATGGCACAAAAAAAGTGGATGAGAAAGTGGATGTAATAATAGACACAAAAAAGATGCAAACTTAGATGTAAGACAAGATGCAATAAGGTATGTAAAAGTAGATGAAAACATGGATGCAACAGGAGAAACAAAATTGGATCCAAAATATGGATGGAATGGAAGTATATGCAAAAGAATATACAAAATGAGATGAAAAATCCAACACAAAAGTGAAAGCAAAAACATATGCAATATTTGATGCAAAGGAGGATGCGAAGATGGATGCAAATTGGAAGCAAACATGGGTACAACAGTAAGTGAAAGACAGGGCACAAATTGTGGCACAACAAAAGTGGATGTAATGATAGATGTAAAAAAAGAAGAAAATTAAAATGCAAAAGAAGATGCAAAAGTGGGGATAAACATGGGTGCAACAATGGATGAAAAGTAGGATGCAAAAGTTGATGCAACAAAATTCGATGCAAAAGTAGATGCAATATGAGACACAAAACTTGATGAAAATATTGACACAATAGTGGATACAAAAGGGATGAAAAATGGATGTAAAAGATGATGAAAATCTAGATATATATGAGGATGTAATCGTTGATGCAAAATTAGAAGCAAAAGTGGGTGCAAAGGGGGGTGCCAAACTAGGTGCAAATTATGGCACAAGAAAATTGGATGCAATAGTGGACACAATAACATATCAAAAATAGGATGTAAATATGGATGCAAAACAAGATACAAAAGTGGATGAAACAAAATTATATGCAAAATTAGATGGAAATTTAGACACAAACCTCGATGCAAAACTTGGCGCAAAGGGGATGCAAAAAATGATGCAAAAATGGATACAAAAAATGGATGCAAAAAATGATGCAAAATAGGATGCAACAGATGATGCAAAATTTGACTAAAGTGTAGGCACAAAAAGTGGATGTAATAGAGGATGCAAAATTTGGTGAAACAAAATTAGGTACCAAAATAGATGCAAAACATGGTGCAAAGGATGGCACAAAACTTGGCATAAAACTTGGTTTAAAAACTGGTGCAAAACCTACTACAATACCTGGTGCTAAACTTGGTGTAAGACTTGGTGCAAAACATGGTGCAAAGTTTGCATCACGTTTTACACCATATTTGATAAATGGAAACAAATAGCACCAAAAATGGGCTCTAGACACAAAAAAAGAAACAAAAATGGACACTAACCTTAGGGTTTTGCTGTAGTGGTAGGAGGGATAATAAATAAAAGAATAGAGATAAATTCAAACAAGAATCAAGAGCATTAAGCTTGACTCATAACAATTTATTGTGTAATAACTTCAAGCCAAGATGTTCTTATGTGAATGATTTAGTGTTTGAAATTCATCCCTCGCTTCTCTAATAATAACACATAGCATAAAAAGGCAACGCAACAACTATATCAGTCCAGAGATGGAATCCAACGAGGAGTCAGAGTATGATGAAGAACATGATGATGTTTTCATGCATGACTGTGATGAAGAAGTTGTAAATGAGGTTGGAGACACCACTTAGCTTGCTCGCACCCATGACGTACGCCTTTCAACAGGACTCAACATTGATTTTCACTCTCCAACAACAACAACGACGAACTAAACTTGTGTGCCACTCCCAATAATAACATGCTCCTTCTAGAAAATGGTTCACACACGTAGGGATGAGGCACTTTTAGGTTGCCACACAACACATCCTCACCACCACCGCTCACACCCTCGCCATCAAGGCGAGACAATCAACAATTTCCTCTTGTTAAGAGGTGGACAACAATAACACTCGTGTTAGTAGCAAAAAACAAAAAAAAAACTCATCCCAAATAGCTACCCACATTATGACTACTATAGTGTGCCAGAGAAACACGGGACAACATCTCCTTGCTTTTATCCAAGAGAGAAGTCAAATTTCTTTTGCACTTCAACGGATTGCCCTCCCTAGGCTGCCAGGAAGTTACAGCCACAACAAAATCCCCACACACCCAGTTACCCTTCTCCCCCTCGTCCCAATTCCCCTCAGGCTTCCAATCATTCACAGACTTTACTACATTTTCCCAGTTCCCTATTGGGTCAGCCTCACTCAGATGCGGAGACATGGCCGCAGCTTTTGCAAGCAGGCCAAGCTTTATGGTCACCGGAATTCACCCATACCCCTTAGCATAAGTAGTTCCCCAAGACTGTTCAGGCAAATGTCAGGAAGGTCGTGTGTGTTCTATTCCACAACCTTGCAAACTCACTCTGTCCTCTCCTTAAAACCCTTTCTCTTTCTTATACCACACTAAGAAAATCCCCCAGTAGATCAGCCATATGTCGAACTGCATTGAAATAGTGACACCTCAAGGAAAATTCGAAATATATACCCCCCAACTCAACACAAGCACAAACATTTCAGGACTCAGACTCTCAATACCTCAAAAAATTACACCTGACCAACCCAAATCATAATTCCAGTAGACTTTCAGCATGGCGAAAAGGGAAAGGGAGTAAACAACATGCTAATTTACCAACATTATGCCTGGTTGAGCTCATACCTGGGCCTTCCTTTTTCCATAGCTGCAATCTCTGTTCAAAATCAAAGTTTCTGACCTCTTCATGGATTCTCCCAATGCCTCACACCAAGATTGATCTTGCCTCCTGCCACCACCCGCATTCTTATTAATCTCCCATTTGCCTAAAGCAACCTTTCCATTGATTTGTCACATGTGGAGGGTGGTGGGTTGCTCTTTCAAGGCACCTCTGATTAAGCAAATTGATTGCGTCGAGGGTCTCGTATGCACCCCGATGAGGGATTCCCCTATTTTCTTTTATTTTCATAAATAAATGCCAATTAATGCCCTTGCATTTTTCAATTTCCTTAGCCATAATCACCAAGTGATGCCCACTATAGTGCTTGCCCAACATTCAGTTTGGAATATGTGTCCCGTGACCTTGATATTATTTTTCATGTATTATCCTTTATTGCACGAACTTTTATCCCGAGTTTGTTACACTATTTAGCAAGTATATTTTTACACCAGCAAATAACCTTACAATGCTTGATAGCCAAAATCAACACCTATCATTAAAACATTTTTGCAACACTAGTACTGTCACTAAATCAACAATTTTGGCTTCCTCACAATACTAAGTTGTGAACTCAGCAGTGTATTGAATCTCAATATTAATATCAAACCCTATAAAGTAAATAGCTTATCAAGGAGAGAAACACAAACCTTAGATTCCTTGGTCTTCTAGGCAATATATCACCAATCTATTTTTAATAAACAAAACTCTAAAGACATTCTCAAGAAGCCCTACCAAACTAATTACAACCCTCAAATTCTAATCATCAACTTAAATCACAAACCCTAATTTTGTTATGAATGTAACAACAAACAAGCTTGGCAATTCATTATCAGTAGTGCAAATTAAGATAAAAAACTATATGGATATCTCACTTAGCAATAGAAATATCATCGTCAACATAACCTAATCACTCTTTATCTTGACCCTTCTGTCATTAGCCACATAATCAATCATCATAGCACATATCGTTTAACATACCATGCATCATTAATATTCATGCAACCCTTGGAAACAAATTGCTCATCCTTGTGTATACTACCTACACACTCATTCCTTGTGTATTCATCACATCACATATCACTTAACATACACTACATCATCAATATTCATGCAACCCTTGGAAACAAATTGTTCATCCTTGTGCCTACTAGCTCCACACACCCCATATTCAAGCCATCAACCCTATTATGACATTAGTATACTTGGAAACAAAAGTAATAAACCACTATATCATGATTGGCAACATAACAGCTAAATCTATCAGTAGTTAGTAACAAATGTTGTAATTTTTCCCAATTGTCAATCAAATTTTCCTTTCACCCAACTGCACTAATCTCAACATAAATACATCAAGCTCTCCACTCAATGAGAATTGGCCCTACAATAAAGACAGTTAGTAATTTGTGTGAAAATATTCAACCCTTCCACCAATGACTATGTTCTCTCATTTTAGTATTCTTTGTTGCAGCAACTCTGGCACTCAAGTCATCAGTGAGAATCTTAAAGTTATGGAAATCAATCATCCATACAGTGAACAAAATAAAATGATCATTTTAAGAAATATTTAGGCCCAAAAATATTCTCCAACCGTTTAATGGTCCTCTAAATGTTGACCATATTAAACTATTCCAATTACCATTCCTGAACCATTGCATTTACCAAGTCAGTTGCATTTCATCGTATTGGAAACATGCCCACATTACACTACGTTATCTAATCGATCAACAGGTTCAAAAAATTATTTTAACATTCCAAAGGAGAGTGAACACGTAAGGTCACACAAACTGAGAATTACTTTTTGTATCATTGATTGATCATAGGATTGATCAATTCACGGTCTCTCCTTGGAGCACAAGGTCTTACCCACATAATAAAATTTACATTGATTGCAAATGTGTTCTCTAAGTCACATATTGACTCTAATAATAATCACATAGAAGAACATGAATTTGTTCCTTTGGGTTAACCAGACACTAGATAGCATTATAATGGAGTCGAATCATATCATTAGTATGCTCGCCATACAATGGAAAAATCAACACCTCAATAACCAATCAATTTACTGCATACTAATCGGACCACCAAAAACATGATTACACAGATCCTTTCTCATGATCAGAAGAGTAGATCATTCCAAGACTAGATGATATAAGAAAACTCTTTACTCTGATCGAACAACAAAATAACTACTCATGCGATCATACTATATTAATTGTTACACTCCCATATCGAAATGAAATCATACTCATTGCCCCACCTTTGTACCAAAACAAGAGTACAAAAAGAAGAAAAAGGAAAAAGATCTACCTAGATCGCTCCATCGATTTACTCCATTGCACCAGATCGGAACATTGGTCACCAAAAATACACTCTGCACACTAGATCATCTATACCATATGCTAGAACACGCCTTTGCTAAAAAATACAATGATGTGATCACTTCAAAACAAAGGAAAGGAATTAATTACACCAGAGAAGTGAGTAAACCATTATAAGCAACTAAGCATCTGATTACAATAGAAGAAACCATGCTAATAATCCAATTTCCCTTAGAATTGAGTACCCTTCAATGCCAAAACAAAAATACACTCGGATATGTGTTCATTGCACAATAGATACACAACTACCATTAGATTCAATATTTATACCATATACCTTACAACTTTCTAACTAGCACAACTTACCATTACAACTTTTAGATCCACGTCATTAAATAATGCACTCATTAGCCTCCGTTGCTCCTCATCACATTTCCACATAAGATCATAAATCACACTAATTGGATGCTTCACACATATAGATCAACCGCAGTCATGAGTTGCATCCTCGAGTGATGATAATAGGAAAATTTGGCATTTTTGTTTATAGGATTTAAGCCTTAGACCAACTTAAGGCTTACCCAAAATAAAATGAGCTTTTACAATAGAGAAGTTCAATGGTATTCAAAACCCATAGGGTCAACAAAGAGTTATCATGGATAATTCCATAGAATGCCAAACCAACACTAAAACCATGAAAAGCAACCAGCCAACTGACCATTAGACTTACCCTTGGTCATTGCATCACATGATTGAGTGATTTGACCAAAAATACTTCATAGGAGTACATACACAGATCACAAATAGACAATCTTGGTTGTGGAAATGGATTGCAAAGATGCAGTATGTGTTGCAAATGCAAAATAACTATGTTTAATAGTATGTTTCCTAAGTTTAAAACTTTTGTCAAAAACTAAAAACCAAGATATGCCAATGTAGATCCATGTTGACATCAATGCCAACATAAAGAAGGAAAAATCTATGCTCAGAGAGGAGGTAGGATTGGGAAGCTCCAACAGAATATACCCGGAATAAACACCACCTAGAATTGGTAATTACTATTATTTAATTTAGCATCTTTGTGTTGAGTTTAATTACTGGTCACTTTATCTTAAATCAACCCAGGAGACCCCCTCTCTCCTCGTACGATTTTCGGGGAAGGTTGGAAATTTCCTTATAATTGTATCTCCTCTTTTGAGCTAGGAGTGGTGATGGGTTTGGAGAATGAAGGAAAGTTAGTCATATTTTCTTTTGGCAAGGTATTTATCCTTTCTGGTTGGTATATGTAATTGTTTTATTGTAGCTCCTTGGTCTGAAAGTAGTCTTAGATTTGAGTGTGATCTATCTATACATTATGAGATTTGGTAGAGTTAGGTTTGGTTCGTACATCTATTAAATGAGATACATAATGCATTTCCACGAGACTCTTAGGGTTGTGATTAGTGTTTTGAACACCATCATTTGACATGGGTTGAAAGAAGCCTCAGTCCTTGCCTTTTTAGTTTTTTATGGACACAGTGAGAGCTCTATGTTCTTACTCTAGGTATATGTTAGGATTGAGGAGGGAATAACTAGTGTCTAAAGGAATTTAAAGTTAATTGGGGTTTGAATGTTGGCAAAGGCCAAAGTTGGGACACTGAGTGAGTCGATGGTTGTTATATTGAACAAGGTGCCCCACTAGTGAAATTATGAGCCATGTATCAAGCAGGGTTTAGCCACTCGAAGGGTAGATGGAAGTGGAGGAGAAAATATTTGTATGCATAGAACAACTCATATTATAAAATCTAGAGGCTTAAGGTTGTATTCATAATGCCGAGGGAGAGAGGTCGAGTGAGAAGATGGGTAGCTTACTACGAGAAGTGTGACTACATAGGGAACTCTCATTTACATAACATAGTAGTGCGATTTGTTGCAATATACAAAGACCATATCCCTATGAATGTGCAGGAAGAATTGTCCATGCCTGAGGGGAAAGCCTCCTCTCAATGAACTTCATTCTCAGATTCCAAGGTGTTGGTGGAGTGGAAAGGATGAATTCCTAACATAGGACATACACATGGAAAATTTAATCAGTATCTGGAGACAGTAATGATATACTGGAAAATGAAGTTCATTTTGGGACACACGCTATTGGACAGTTAGGAGTTTAGGAGGGACTTGCTACAATCATTGGACCATATACATGGACACATGAAAAACTATGATTGCAAGTTGGAAATGATAGATCACAGGCTAGCAAGGACTGAAAAACAACTCACTGTCCCTCCAACAATAACTAGACCCAAGATTGACCCAATAACCTCTATTCCAGTTGCGGGATTTGACTCTTAACTACCTCATTGTGTATATGATGGGATGGACTTTATATTTTTATTTTTATATCTGATGAGGTATCTACCTTGATATGTCAATATTCTACATACCCTTGTTTGAGTTTACTTATGTAAATATATGTTTGTCTCTTATGTCCCTTCGAAGAGTACAATTTTGGCTATGGTCCAGTCTCCCCTGCGAGCGATCGATATTGACTATGATAAGCTCTAATGTAATCTCTCGTTTTTAAAGTCATAGAATAAATTTCATTCCACAAATAATAATAATAATAAAGTTATAATTTTGTTTTGTTTTGTTTGTTAGGTATGTGAGTCTTGAGATGATTAGCACACTTAACCTATTGCTTGAATATCTACAACCTAGGGGCATCTAAGCCATCAAAATCACCTAGGGATCAAACGTGGCTTGTGCTACACCAACCCTTAGCATAGTTGAATTTTTTCCCACAAAGTTTCAAATCAATGACCTTCACATCAAAAAGTGACTTAATATAACACCCTGTCACTATATAAATATATATTCTACCTCCATAAACAAATTAATATTTAAATATTAACCATGTAATATTTACTATAAAATAAATAATTGATATCTATCCAGTTGTAATTAACCTTCAAATGCAACCCATATAAGGAAATTTCATTTTTAACGACGTACGGACGATTTTTTCATTATTTGAAAAATTGCTGGCTCGAATCCGGAGCATGAGATCTCCTTCCGAATAAAACAAAACTTTCACCGCATTATTGAAAGTTTATGAGATGACGACAAATAACAAGTGGAAGTTGGGTAGGATCCCATAACCTTCCCACACATATCATGAATAAAGTTTTACAGATGGCGACAAAATATAAAAGGTGGAAAGCCACGAGGATCCCCCATAACTCGACAGAGGCACGACTCTAGTAGATTCTTTGTATATAAATGCTTTAAAATTCAACCAATTTAATCCATACAAATCAATCTTCATGTGATGACTTAGATAAGTGATGTGATGATGGAAGCGTAGGTAAGCGCTATCAGTGTAATCCCCGCTGTGGTAGGTGCATACTTCGCAGCCCAAGTTCAGAGGAGTAAACTGTTACAGAGAAAGGGAAAAGAAAAGAAGAAACTCCGCCGATCTTAATTTGAATATGATGAATGAAAACGAGCAACATGCCCCTCATGCAGTCATTGTGCCATTTCCTGCGCAGGGTCATGTTAATGCTATCATGAATTTGGCGCAACTGCTGGCGATTCGGGGATTTTTTATCACTTTCGTTAATACCGAGTGGATACAGAAACGCACGGTGGAAGCTCCGAGAAACGCTAAATCTATTGTCTGCGGGGATGATCCGGAGTCGGAACAGCGACGAAGTAGGGTTAGAATTCTGTGTATGCCTGACGGTTTGCCGCCCGACCATGGTCGCACAACCAACATGGGCGAGTTATTTGTTGCCCTGCAAAAGTTAGGCCCCGCTTTGGAGGACCTCCTTAGAAGCGCTGAAGAGAACTCACCATCATTTCCACCCATCACGTTTATCATAACAGACCCCACCATGTCTTGCACGGAGCATGTGGCAACTAGTATCAAAGTACCCAGGGTTATCTTCTGGCCAGTGTGCGCTGCTATCTCGATTTCTCAATGCTACGCCAGCTTCCTTATGTCAGAGGGATATATTCCAGTAAATGGTATTTTTCTTCACTCCTATATTAGCTATCTTCATTTTCAGATCTCTTCATTGCGATAGTTTCATTCAATTAATAACAGTTTTATTGGAAAACTCTTATCTTCCATTTCAGTTTGGTTATGATTTTTTTATTATTATTATTTTAGATTTATCTGAATTTAAGATTTGTTTTGAATTTTTTTAGGGTTTTTTAGTAGAATTACGTAATTAAAGTTGGATTTAGTTGGATTTTGTTTTTTAATTATTTTTAATCAAGAGTTTCATAAATCTGTAATTAAGATAGATTTAGATTAATTATTAATTTTTAAATAAGTTATATTAAAAAAATATCACAAGAATACCATGGAAAAATAAACTATATTAAAAATATTATAACAAAAACTATATATTAAAAAATACCATAAGAAAAACCATTTTATTTTTATTTTTCCTTAATTAAAATATTAAACATTATAACATGATTTATCAATTTTATTTTATTTTATTTATAAATTTATTTTATTATAAAAATTACAAACAGAAAATTTTAAATAATTATTTTTTCTTTATTAAAAATAAATAAATAAATTATTTTTCCTTTATTAAAAAAATAAAATAAATATATGCACAATTTCTTAAAAACGGACCCCAAACCATTTTTTAATTATTTTAAAATTACTTATTATTAATAATAAGTCATTTTTTATTAAATTGAAAAACTTACTATTTATTAAATTTTTATATAAATATGGTATCTAATAATATAAAACGATATCATACAATTTATTCCTATTTAATAATATTAATTATTTTAATTTAATTATAATATTAAGAAAATTACATTATTATCGATTTAATTATTAGGATTATGTTTTAATATTATAAATTGATACGTTAATGTTTTAGAGTAGACTAAGTCTGTTGAGTTTTAAAGTGTGTTTATACTTAAGGCTGGTTTGGTACTAACAATTTCTCTCCTCTATTCATCATCCCTAATATATAATATTTTAGTGCAATCATCCCTAATATAATATTTTAGTGCAATGAAATTATCATTTATAGGGATATTTAAATACGAACTATTCACATAATGAAATATTAGTGCAATGAAATTATCATTTATAGGGATATTTAAATACGAACTATTCACATAATGAAATATAATGTCATGATTCCAAAAAATAGACTCACTCCCAAAATAAATTAAAAGTTGAAATCTATGAGCTGTAAATCAAATTTAATGTTTAATTTGTCTTATAAACTTTCTGACTTTTCCGAAAAGATATACAAAGTTAAGTATATAACTTTCATTAAAATAAGAAAAACCCCTATCTGAATTAGTTAAAATTAAACTTTAATAAAAAGAAATTTAATCAAATTAGTAAACATATTTTCTCTTTTAATAAGAGTTTTAGAAAAAAAAATTCTGTGAAATCATATAAATATTTTTTGTTGAAGCTTTTCGAACCGACAAATATAATTCATCGTCGAGAATAAATATAAAAAAAAAACATTTTTCTTTATTAATATGAAAAGAATCAATAACTCACTAATCTAATGAATGCCATGAGACTAAGTCAATTTCAACCACTATCATTATAATATCATCTCCATATATAAACCGCTTCCACACTCTAAATAAATCTAAAAATTGAAACACTGAACGTTCCATTGAACTGCCACTTATATCTAAGAGAATAAATGTACTTTACCTTAGAATAAAAATTGAACCATCTTTCGCCTTTCCCATCGTTTTTCCCTTCTGTAATTCTCTGAAGAGGCACTGGCTAGCCGCGACGGATAAGGGAGGCCTGACAAGGTGGGTCAGACGAGCTTGGTGAATCCCGCCATTCCACGCCATCCAGGCCCAACTGGAAATGAGGCAGTGGATAAGGGAGGCTCGACAAGGTGGGTCAGACGAGCTTCGTGAATTCCGCCATTCCACGCCATCCAAGCCCAACGGGAAGTGGCACGCCACTATCTTCCATTCCAAACGAAGACAACATATTTGTGGAAAACCGAAGTAGGTGCCACGATTTTACGATTGCAGTGACATTTTATGTTATCAGAACCCAATTCTCATTCACAATTACTTACCAAAATCGCCAAGGAAAATTACTGAATTCATAATTTTCTGATAAATACACAGTTATATCAAGTTTGGTCACAAGTGAATCATAACGTTTAACTAATTGCAATTATTTTTTGAATGGATATTCAATGTTTTGGGTTGAAGATATAATTGCCTTTACACAAAACCCGCAGGTGTTAGTAAATAACAGGATTTGAACCTGGGACATTTTTTACCCAAAACAAACAGGCTATCAAGCTGCGCTACATCCCTTCTAATCATTAGACAATGTTATTTTCATTTTATTTTATAGAATTAGAAATATGTTTCCCACATTTTTCCACTTTCATTTATCTTCAGTCTTGTGAGTGAAAAGACTTTATACATGTAAGGTCTATTATCTAGAATATCACTATTCATTATGGTGATGAAAACATCTTTTTCCCTTTTCTATAAATAGGACCACAGCCCGGATCACATTATATATATTCATCAGTTCCGAGTTTTATCTAGGATTCATAACTATTGATATGGTTGAATCACTTACACATTATCATCAATAAGGAGAATTTACAATGCAAGATCTAAAGACCTATCTTTCCACAGCCCCTGTGTTAGCTATTTTATGCGTCAGTTTTTTAGCCGGCCTATTGATAGAAATCAATCGTTTTTTTTCCAGATGCTCCGGCCTATTGATAGAAATCAATCGTTTTTTTCCAGATGCTCTTTTTCTTTCCTTAACACATCGTTAGTGTTCAGCACATGCTACAAAACACACAGGAGCGTTGGATCAACAACGCCATTAACATGGAGCGCAACAATCTCCCCCCTCAACGTGAGCCAAGTATGTTTCAAACTCAAGACCTTTGGCTTTGATGCCACTTGTTAGAGTCACGATTGCCCTTACACCAAAGTCCGTAAGTGTTAGTAAATAGACACATCACTAGTGTACTTAAACACACGACACCAAAGCATTGAATCAATACCACTATTAACCACAGAGCGTTAGATCAATACCACTATTAACGAAGAGCACAACAATCTATATACTTATTTCAAGTTTTGTTGAGTGATTGATAACTTTTAACTAATTTCTGTTATTCTTAGAATGGATATTCTGTTATCTCTATACTTGTTTCACTGGATATTTCTATTTCCTTCGCAAAAAAGCCGTAACAATTTTGATAATTTATGACCTCCATTGGATGCTTCATTTTTTTTTTTAAATACAATTAAAGTGCCAGTAGGTATTTTTGTTATTTTGGGTGTTTTATCTGTTTGTGAGTGAAAATTTTGTTAGGGTAAAGATAAATTCAACACCAATAAAAGTGTCTATATAACCAAAACATTAAAGCTTCACAACTATAATTATAATTTCAATTTTAAAAATTAATCAAAGTTTTATCAAAATCACACTAAAATTTCTATTATTTTCTTAAAAAATAATTATTTCAAAAATCATAAAAATTATCCAACTAATCAAAGGCTTAGGATTAAATCGAAATCGAGAAATATTTTAGAGGCAAGTCAACCCTTACGTGGAAGTTGATCACATCTAGGGAATCCCAAGGGAAAAATTCTTTCGATGCTTTATAAAAAAATTTGATATGGGCTATAAAAATGCAATAATAAAAACCACTACGTATAATGAAAATAAAGAACCAAGTAAAAATATACCATGAAAATTGAAACAAATGAAAAATATGAGAGGTAAGGTTTCTATATATATGTAAGGTTTCTAAATATATATGGGGTAAAGGTTAATTGAAACAAATGAAAAATGTGAGAGGTAAGGTTTCTATATATATGTAAGGTTTTATATATATATATGGGGTCAAGGTTGCTCTATATATATGGGGTAATTTCACACATAATTATATGTTTTAGTTAATTATTACATATAAAATATGAGCTACAATATAATTATTATTACAATAGTTCTATGATATAATTAATAATTGTCCAAATAAAATTTAAGAATAATATTTTTTGAATTGTGTTTTTAGAATAAGTATGATATTTTTTATATGAATTCTTAAATAGTTGTGTAATAAATTGTGTATGTGAAATGTTAATTTTATTTTCATTGTTTTAACAATGAGAATCAAAAAATATAATATTATATATGAATTATTGTTATTTATTGTGGTTGAAATAATAATCAAAATAGAGATTTCTTTGTCATATTTAGCTCATAAATTTATTTTTTTATTAATGCTTTGTGAAGATTTATTCAATGAAAATGTTTTTGGCTGTGCTTCATGTTTTTAAAATTTTTAGGAATTGCTGAATCCCAAAAAAAAGTGAATGCACAATGTTGATTTATCTCTAAGATTAGGTATTAATATGTAGAGTTTCTAAATAATTTTTTTTTTGATTAATTCACTATTAAAGAAAAGATAAATGTCATTATTGCCTCCCATGGCTATCACATATCATCTTCTTGTTTTGTGAAGTTTCAGTTAGTTTTTATATACTGGTAAGAGACCATGCACTACTTAACAATCAATAAAAACCACCCAAGTAGCCATAGAGGCCCTCTTTAAGCATTTTTGAGGACATACTAATAGAAACCACTCAACAAATCATACAATCATTCTCTGAGCATTTTGGGGACATACACTTATAATGCTAAAGTAGGTCAATTCCTGCATGGGATGGCTCTTCCTATACTATCATGTGAGTATTGGAGATGTGAGTATTGGAGTTTGTTGCTTGTCTTTAGTGGAGGATTCATAATTATGCTGCCAAACTAGTGGTTGAATTATTGAAACATTTCTTTAATGGATGTCTTAATAAAGAATTCACTACAACATTGAATAACTTGGATTATAAGCATGGTTGTATAATTTGGACTATAAGCATGGTTATGTTGAGGGATTTACACATCGTTTCATATGCTAATAATGTTCAAATAGTGTTATATGGAATAATGACCAACTCATTCATACATTAGTAAATAGAGTTGAATGATATTGGAGCTTTATTTCACTTGAGAGAGTTTGGTTTATTGATTGAAGTTGTGTTGTGCCTTGCACTTGGTTGAGTAAATGATATCACGAACTATGCTATTTTTTTCCGATCATAAATAAGTGAATTGGTACTAGGAGTCCAGATCTACAAAATATTTTCCAATTCTAAACAAAGGTAGAAATGTTGGTTTAAATATTCGAAGAGAAAAGTTTAGATTAAAAGTTGCATTGTAATAGAAATGGTATTGCTATGATAGAGTGATTTGCATAGAGCTTTGAAAAGAGTTTTTTTAATCTATTTTGGACAAGGGGTTTTCTATTACATGTAGGTATATAGTTGGTCGTGCTAAATGTTGTATTTCTACATTCTCATCTATATTTTTATTTTTTGTTGTTGCACTTAAAATATATTGTATAGATAAAGTAATTCCTTTAGAAAAGTACAATTAGAACTTAATACACATAGAACTAATACAATAGATCAATTTGAACACATTGATAAATTCTATTTTCGTTGGGATATCAACATGTAAAGGAGATTCACCAAAGACATAGTTCTTAGTAATATGGTATTTGTAAAGTAATGGTTTTTATTGGCATAATTATTGTTATGTTGTTAGGTGATTATTGTGTGCAAGTTACACAAAAAAAGAAAGCCACAAATTTAATCTTGAACAAGAACTCCAATCACAAATGAACATTATATTAGGTCAAAGAGGTGTAGAAGATTACCCATCAACCTCTTATACAATATAGAATAAATTGTTTCCATCATCATTATGTTATTGATCAAGTTTCACAAGTATACTAATTCCCTTACACTTCATCATTTTAAAATTTTTAAAGTGAAATAATTGTCTATGTTCATTATGAAATAATAATACTATAATTTAAGTGAATGACCTCCGCGCCAAGGAAGTAATACATTAACCCCAAATACTACATTTTAAACTTTGTTTTCATTGTAACTCTAAACTCATTTGTGAACAAGTTACTATTTCCAATATAAATTAAGTCATGTGCATTAAGAATGAAATCAATAATGGATTCTTATGCATGGATTTTTAAGAGATTAGTCATTCATTATCCCATATAAACCCCTTGGATATTTTTTAGAACCATATGCAACCTTCTTCATCTTTTTATAAAATGTGTTTTTTGACCTACAATTTCATAACCTTAGGGATACTCCACAAACAACTGTTCATCCAAGACACCATTCGAAAGGGTTCATTAGGCATATAAATGGAAAAGTAACTCAATCTAGAATATGGATGCTAAAATAATTCATTTAGTGTCTAGTGTTATTGGAGGAGAAAATGATTTATGTAATCTATATTAGTTGTTGTGAGTAACCTTTTTCTATGGGTGGTCTTAAACCTTTTTAAAATCCATTCACATTATGGTTCATTTTGGTATTAATTTGAAATCTTTAGCTAGAAAGAGATTAACCAATGCCCATGATTCATTTCTATATTCATTATTTCACACCATACTATGATATTCACTTCATTTTCATTAAAACTTTGGTCAACTTGAACCTAAGAAATTAGAAAATATTAACAATGCCATTTATTGTTAGCTTCTCGATGTTTGAATTACATTTGAAATTGATGAAATATTCTTGATCTTCAAACTTGATTACCATTATAGCTTGCTTGTTTAAGAGTTTGTGGGTAAAGGACCGATGTGATCCTTTATTGAATCTACATATATAATAACTAATTTTTCTTTCATTACATCTTCTTTCCACCGACACTCCCCCTTTGCATAAAACATTATATTATGATTAGATATCACTTACTATGTTACAAAATTATTCAATTATAACATTTTACCTTAGAAGTGTAACGAAAACAAAATACTTCTCACATTTAACATCAAGCTTTTGTTCCTACTCCTTAGAAACATAAGAGTAGAAAATGTAGCTACACATCTTACCACACTTTGCTTTCCTCTTACTTTAGAGTTACAATGAAAACCAAGTTTAAAATGTAGTATTTGGGGTTAATGTATTATTTATATCATAGTTATCTCACACACTTAAGATTCTTTATATAACATATATTCAACAACTAAATAGAAATAACTATAGTCCCTTTTGATTGTGCCGAGAGACACATTCTACACTCTAGTATGAGGGATATTTTAATTTCGTCCACTCTCAATCTCAAGTACACATTTCCACTTTAAAATAAAATAGAAATATTCTCTAAATAAATAAAATTTAATGTTGGCTATGATTTAAAAATAAAAATAAACATACATATTTAGTTAGTTTTAATTAAAAGTATTATAAAACATCAATAATCCCACTCTCTCCATTTTTGATATTATAACCCTATCTAAATATGTGGTAAAAATATTTCACCCTCAATTTCATCCATAAATAAAATATTTGAATGTCTATGTAAAGTGATGCAGGAGCATCTAGCTCGCCATGACCGGGTGAAGTCTCAGCCAGGTTTGAAGGTTATTGATCATCTGGATGATTTTATTTCTACGTATTCATGAGATAGTTTTTTTTTAATTTGTTTTTCTGACAGAGTCGGTGTGTTAAGTTACAGTTAGTTAGACAGTTAGAATTACTATAGTTCGAACAGTAGCTAGGAAATAATTTGTTAAATTAGGAGAGAAACGACAAACTTCTCATATAAATCTTGTAATACCAGACAAGTATGGTTATCAACGATAACAAGAATTTTAACTAAATCCTATGGCAGTTTTGATTAACTGCAAATCAACTGAAATAGAAGGGCATAAAAGCTGAAATGTAAGAGAGGGAAGGAGTTCAGCAAATTCAGAAAAAAGAAATAAAAACAATACAAATATAGATCTCTCAGACCATTGTCCATCTGCAAATACTTTTCATTGTTCATTCCTGTAGTAGTCTTTTTACAATTTGATAAAAGACAAATTGAGAATGCATACGGAAATCAATTGTTTTTTTTTCTCAGAATAGACACATAACTTGTCTCCAACCTGGGCGTATTTTCGCACACAGTATAGTGAAGAACTGAAAGGGAAGAACAATCGAAGTACAGAACAAAACAACCACATAGAGAAGGCGACCAAAGACAGAGGTATTTCCATTACACATCTTTGTATTCCATTGAGAAATCGAAAATCGATTGCTAAACAAATTCTATCATATATTGTTAAACATAATATATATATACACCACGGGTTCTTGTTCCCATAAGTTAAACAAACCAGGTGTGTGACCGAAGTAGCATTGAGGACGAAACCCTTGACGAGGGTTTACACCTAGTCAACCATACCCTTTCTATTCAACGGCCGTTGTGAACAATCAAAAGCGTAACTAATGGCAAAGACAAACTACAGACAACCATAACTACAAACAAGTTACAACACACCGTGACCATTGATCATTCGAGATAATACACCAAGGACTTGAGGAGTCAGGCCTACCGATAATTTTCTCTCTGTGGAAAAAGGAGATGGAGAATCCGCGTACTCAAGTCGTATCACCGACCTGTAACAGATAACAAAAAAGACTAAGATATATGTGTGATAAGAGAGAAACAACCTAGGTAAACAAAAACGATGCAAGCTGAGAGAAGTACTGTAATTACCTGAGCAGGCAAAGTTGAGTTCGTGCCACAGCATCGTCACGTACTGAGTTACAGAGCTGGAGACCAAAGGAACAACGTGGGTAAGCAACAATAACAGAGTGGGATAAGTTGAAGCAGGGACGGAAAAGATTACCTGTTTGAGTCAACGAGCGACCGCCAGAGTACCCCTGTGTCCAGAGCAGTCACCAAATTCGTGAAGTAAAAACCAAAGGTAGCAGAAAATATAAGTTTAGAAAATCAGACTTGAGTTGTAGAAAAGAATAAGAATTTGAGAGCAAACCCCTGACAGAACGAACATTCATAGACCCACATACAGTTGAACAAGAATTCGAGAGCAAACCCCTGAGAGAACGAACATTCACAGACCACATACAGTTGAAATGCAACAGCCAGGAACTTACCTGGTGGAATAAATTCGAATAAACACCACAGAGCCTGAGCAACACCAAAATACCAAGCAAAACTTTCCATAAGTTCACGGCCAAGTCGAACGGAGTAGCATTCTTGTACAACCACTACCAGAGACATACCAGGAATCACCATAATCAACGAAACAACGGTTACTTGGTACAAACCCAGACACCCTCGCTAGACATTTCCAGAGGCAGAACAATCCAGAATAACCAAAGAACCAATTGACTTGTAAAAAGAGCGAGTCTGGAACCGGGACCGAGGCGTAAGGGTGGTCATTTAATATAGCATTAACTCACAACAACAACCAACAACAAAATATCCACGGACAATCTCTACGCAAATATCACAAACCAATGTTTGTGAACACGTCATAACCTACAGATGTGTGGGACAGCGAGCCATTTGGGTTGGGTTACCAGAGTGGTATCAGAGCATTGTTGAGTAGACTAGGAATATGTAAGTAGGGCGACGAGGACGAGGCTGAGGTGCTCATAGATTGGTAGATGAAGGGTTACGAGAGGAACTCAGAATTATTACTGCTCGTTTGGAAGCAGTAGAGGCAGGTAGATGGAGAGATCCAGAAATGGACGATGTCAACGAAGAGGAAGTAGAAGTGGCAGCAGATGGACCTGAAGGTGAATCCGTAGAGGTGAAATTGCTAAAGTCTGTTTTACTAGCAAACAACAAACCTAAACCAGAACTCCCAACGTATGACGAAAGTCTGTCTATCAATGTTTTGTTGGATTCGATTAGCCAGATGGACAAGTATTTTGAGTGCGAGGAAGTTAGCGAAGACCGTAGAGTCAAATTCGCAGCGACGAAGCTGAAGGGGTACGCAGCCCTCTGGTGGGATAGTGTCCAGAACGAGAGGAAGAGGTTGAGTAAAGCATCTATTAAAACTTGGTCAAGAATGGTGGCCAATTTAAAGGGCAGATTTCTGCCAAGGGACTATCAAATTGCATTACACAGGCATGTACAGAATTTGAGACAGAGAGGATTGGCTGTAAAGGAGTACATGGAGGAGTTCTACCAAGTGAATTTGCGAGTTGGATATACAGAAGATATCGTAGAAAGGACAGCCAGGTATGTTAATGGGCTGAGAATGGAAATTCTAGATGAAATAAGTATTTTGTCTCCGAATAATACCAGAGCGCGATAAAGGGGGGCAGAAAATTGCCAGAAGGCATAATGCCCGGAGAGAACGAGGAGCCAGCAGAGGGAAAGGCCAGTCCTATGGCAGGGGTCGGACTGTTAGCAGCAGTGAGGAAGCCAACAGTTCAAAAACTTCAGGAACAGCAGAGAGAGGAGACAGTATGAGAGGTGGCAAATCGTCCCAGAGCGGCAGAGGAAATGGCCAAGGAAGAGGGGTTGGTTATCAGTGTTATAGATGTCACAAGTGGGGGCATCGCTCGTTTGAGTGTCCAGAAGCAGATCCAGCTGGACAGCGGGGTGCGTACGTGGCGCAACTGGAGGAAACAGCAGCACTCCCTCAAGAGGCGGAGAATTCCCCAGAAACGGGAGAAGATTTGGTGTTGCATAAGGTGCTATTGAAACCAGTCGATGAGAGTACCGAACAGACACAGCGGAAAGCTCTGTTTAAGACGATTTGCAAATCATGAGGTAAATGTTGTAGAATGATAATTGACAGTGGAAGTACCGACAATTTAGTGTCCACAGAAATGGTGGAAAAACTGGGGTTGAAACGCTTAAAGCATCCCAATCCGTATAGAGTTTCATGGCTACAAAAGGGCCACCAATTGCTGGTGGACGAGCAGAGCAAGGTTGAGTTTCAGATAGGTAGATATAAGGACAAGATTGTTTGCGACATCATGCCGATGGATGTATGTCACATATTGCTGGGCAGGCCTTGGCAATATGATAGGAAGGTTACACACGATGGAGTGATGAATTGTTATAAATTCAAGAAAGACGGGGTCAGGCATACCCTTGTGCCTATCAAAGAAGAGAAAGGAGTAGCTGAGACAAGTGAAACCAAAGCATTGCTAGTGAGTGGAAAAAAAATTTTAAAACAGGTAGAGGACAGTGAAATAGGTTATGCGGTAGTCAAGAAAACGATGACAGTTCTGTTCCATACTGAAATATCAGACTTGCCTGTAGAGATACAAAGAATGTTAGAAGAGTTTACAGACATAGTTGTAGATGACTTGCCAGACAAGTTGCCCCCCAAGCGGAGCATTAGTCACCACATCGATTTCATACCCGGAGCCAGTTTGCCAAATAATGCAGCCTACTAAATGAGCCCCAAGGATAATGAAGAAATCAGGAAATAGGTGCAAGAACTATTGGACAAAGGTTTAATAAGGGGGAGCTTGAGCCATTGTGCTGTGCCAACAGTCCTCGCTCCCAAGAAGGGAGGGGAATGGCGGATTGTCACCAATTCAAGAGCCATTAATAAAATCACCATCCGGTATAGATTTCCGTTACCGCGAATGGATGATATGATGGACTATTTAAGTGGGGCAGATTATTTCTCCAAAATAGATTTGAAAATGGGTATCATCAGATTCAGATACGGGAGGGGGACGAATGGGAGACGGCCTCTAAGAAAAATGAGGGGCTGTATGAATGGCTGGTCATGCCATTTGGGCTGAGTAATGCGCCCAACACATTCATGAGACTAATGAATAAGATGCTAAAGGAATATATTGGGAAGTTTGTGATAGTTTATTTGCATGACATCCTTATTTTGAGCAGAACGAAAGAAGAACACCTTCAACATGTGCGTAAGGTGTTGGAGAAATTACAGCGGAACAAACTACTGATAAACTTGAAGAAATGTACTTTTCTACAGAAGGAATTAATTTATTTGGGGTTTGTGATATCAGAAAATGAATTGAAGATGGATCCGGAGACGGTAGCAGCGATAGTTAATTGGTCGTCTCTGAGAAATTTATTTGAGGTACGTAGTTTCCACAGATTGGCAAATTTTTATAGGAAGTTTATTAAGAACTTCAGCGGAATTTGTGCACCCATGCCGTATACCATGAAAAAGGTCGGCCAGCCTTTTCGGTGGACAGAAGTAGCGGAGAAAAGTTTTCAGTTGTTGAAGAGGAAGATTACTGAGAGGCCAATCCTAAGGCTACCAGATTTCTAGAAATTGTTTCAGGTACGTTGTGACGCCAGCGGGATAGTAATCGCGGCTGTACTCAGTCAGGAGGACAACCATGTGGCATTCTTCAGCGAGAAGCTGAATGAGAGTAGGCAGAAATACTCATCGTATGATAAAGAGTTTTACGCTGTTGTACAGGCCTTAAGAAACTAGAGGCATTATTTATTGGGGAATGAATTCATGCTATTTTCGGATAACTCTGCATTACAATATGTAATGCAGCAACACAAACTCAACCACAAACATGCCAAATGGGTAGAGTATTTACAAAGTTTTAATTTCGTACTAAAGCACATTAGTGGGCAGGTAAAATAAGGTGGCTGACGCGTTGAGTAGAAATACTTTAATTCTGCAGGAAAGTGTTGTACAGGTGTTGGGTTTTGAGCACTTACGGGACCTTTACCAGACGAATACAGATTTCAGAGAAGCCTATGAGGCGTGCCATAACCCTTTGATAAGGGGTAACAGTCCTTGGTTGGACTATAATATACAGGAAAAGTTGTTGTTTAAAGGAGGACAATTGTGCATACCCAACTATTCAATGAGGGAGAATATTATTCGCGAGAAACATCGCGGGGGTTTGGTCGGACACTTCGGCATCGATAAGACCCTCGAACAACTTAGTCACTTCTATTTTTGGCCAAGAATGCGACGAGATGTACAACGTTTTGTGACTAAATGTAAAGTGTGCCAATTGGCGAAGGAGCACAGCCAGAACATAGGACTCTATGCACCGTTACCTATCCCAAGCAAGCCGTGGGATTCTGTCAGTTTGGAATTTGTTTTAGGTCTGCCAAAGACACATAGAGGATATGATTCAGTAATGGTAGTGGTGGATAGGTTCTCGAAAATGGCACATTTTATACCTTGCCGAAAAACTTGTGACGCCACCCACGTGGCCCACTTGTTTTTCAATGAGATTGTCAGGTTACATGGATTTCCCAAAACTATCCTTTCGGATGGGGACCCGAAATTCACAGGACATTTTTGGCGTACCTTATGGAAGAAAATGAACACACACCTAAGCTTCAGTTTTGCATATCACTCGCAAACCAACGGGCAGACAGAAGTTGTGAACAAGAGTTTGGGAAACCTGTTACGCAGCCTAGTCGAGGAAAATTCACGGATGTGGGACCAGGTGCTAGTGCAAGCAGAGATCGCTTACAATGACTCCTCTTACCGCAGCACAGGTTTCAATTGCTTTCAGATCCTATATGGCATGCACCCTCGCAGAGTGCATGAGCTTCGGGATCTTGGCTTACAGGAACGATGGAGTGCGGATAGAGAGGATTTTGCTAACGCAATGAGAGACTTGCACAAACAGGTGAAAACAAAATTACAGGACAGCATCTTAAAATACAAACAACATGCAGATTTAAAGAGGAGGGAAGTGCAGTTTGAAGTGGGGGACAAAGTCCTCACACACTTATGCAAGGAACGCTTCCCTAAAGGTACATACGATAAACTTAAGTATAAAAGATAGGGCCTTGTCAAATCCTTCAGAAGTTTTCAGCTAATGCCTACGAGATACAATTGCCACCTGGAATAGGCATTTCCCCTATCTTTAACATAGCAGATCTGTTCCCGTACATGGATGACCCCACGGAAGAAAAAGAAGATGGACCCGGACAATCCACATGGAATACCCAGGAGGATGGATAAACTTGGAAGAGACAGATGCCTTATGTTTAACCTCCTAAGATCAAAAGCATCCTCGAAACTCAAGTGGTTAGATGAACTCGGCGAAAGGACTACTTGCAGTACCTGGTCAAGTGGAAGAACCGTTTGATTGAGGACATTTCATTGCTTGATGCCAGGAAGATTGCATAAACAAGAACTTCGGTCGAGAAGCTCATGGACCGGAGCCATGATCTCCCTTTACCCAGGGAGCTTGATGCAGGAGCATCTAGCTCGCCATGATCGGGTGAAGTCTCAGCCAGGTTTGAAGGTTATTGATCATCTGGATGGTTTTATTTCTACGTATTCATGAGATAGTTTTTTTTTAATTTTTTTTTTCTGACAGAGTCGGTGTGTTAAGTTACAGTTAGTTAGACAGTTAGAATTACTATAGTCCGAACAGTAGTTAGGAAATAATTTGTTAAATTAGGAGAGAAACGACAAACTGCTCATATAAATCTTGTAATATCATACAAGTATGGTTATCAACGATAACAAGAATTTTAACTAAATCCTATGGCAGTTTTGATTAACTGAAAATCAACTGAAATAGAAGGGCATAAAAGCCGAAACGTAACAGAGGGAAGGAGTTCAGCAAATTCAGAAAAAAAGAAATAAAAATAATACAAATATAGATCTCTCAGACCATTGTCCATCTGCAAATACTTTTCATTGTTCATTCCTGTAGTACTCTTTTTACAGTTTGATAAAAGACAAATTGAGAATGCATATGAAAATAAATTGTTTTTTTTCTCGGAATAGACACATAATTTGTCTCCAACTTGGGCGGATTTTCGCACATAGTATAGTGAAGAACTGAAAGGGAAGAACAGTCAAAGTACAGAACAAAAAAACCACACACAGAAGGTGACCAAAGACAGAGGTATTTCCATTACACATCTTTGTATTCCATTGAGAAATCGAAAATTGATTGCTAAACAAATTTTATTATTTATTGTCAAACATAATATATATATACACCATGGTTTCTTGTTCCCATAAGTTAAACAAACCAGGTGTGTGATCGAAGTAGAATTAAGGACAAAACCCTTGATGAGGGTTTACACC
Source organism: Pinus taeda (assembly GCA_000404065.3). Classification (NCBI taxonomy): domain Eukaryota; kingdom Viridiplantae; phylum Streptophyta; class Pinopsida; order Pinales; family Pinaceae; genus Pinus; species Pinus taeda. Next base: position 194,924 of record APFE030413292.1, read on the forward strand.
TAGTCAACCATACCCTTTGTATTCAACGACCATTGTGAACAACCAAAAGCGTAACTAACGTCAAAGACAAACTACAGACAACCACAACTACAGAAAAGTTACAACACACCGTGACCATTGATCATTCAGGATAATACACCAAGAACTTGAGAAGTCAGGCCTACCGATAATTTTCTCTCTGTGGAAAAAGGAGTTGGAGAATCCGCGTACTCAAGCCGTATCACCGACCTGTAATCGATAACCACAAATACTAAGATATATGTTTGATAAGAGAGAAACAACCTAGGTAAACGAAAACGATGCAAGCTGAGAGAAGTACTGTAATTACCTCAGTAGGTAGAGTTGAGTTCGGGCCACAGCATCGTCACGTACTGAGTTACAGAGCTGGAGACCAAAGGAACAATGTGGGTAAGCAACAATAACAGAAGTGGGATAAGTTGAAGCAGGGACGGAAAATGTTACCTGTTCGAGCCAACAAGCGACCGCCATAGTACCCCTCTGTCCAGAGCAGTCACCAAATTCGTGAAGTAAAAACCAAAGGTAGCGGAAAATATAAGTTTAGAAAACCAGACTTGAGCTGTAGAAAATAACAAGAATTCGAGAGCAAACCCCTGACAGAACGAACATTCACAGACCCACATACAGTTGAACAAGAATTCAAGAGCAAACCCCTAACAGAACGAACATTCACAGACCACATACAGTTGAAATGCAACAGCCAGGAACTTACCAGGTGGAATAAATTCGAATAAACACCACATAGCCCGAGAAACACCAAAATACCAAGCGAAACTTTCCATAAGTTCACGGCCAAGTCGAATGGAGTAGCATTCGTGTACAACCACTACCAGAGACATACCAGGAATCACCATAATCAACGAAATAGCGGTTACTCGGTACAAACCCAGAAACCCTCGCCAGACATTTCTAGAGGCAGAACAATCCAGAATAACCAAAGAACCAATTGTTTTGTACAAAGAGCGAGTCGGGAACCAGGACCGAGGCGTAAGGGTGGTCATTTAATACAACATTAACTCACAACAACAACCAACAACAAAATATCCATGGACAATCTCCACGCAGATATCACAAACCAACGTTTATGAACACGTCATAACCTACGGACGTGTGGGACAGTCGGCCATTTGGGCTGGGTTACACCATAAAGTAACACAATTTTATATCAACTTCAAAAAAAGATAAAATTATTTTTTACACTAAAAAAAGTGATAAAGTAATTAATAGTAAAGGAAATCTACTATTTTCAATTTTGACCATATGAAGATGTATAATTTTTATATTTTTAATTTTAAAAATATTTTAATATGATTGAAATAAATTATTTTAATACAAACATTTAAAATGTGTATATATAGAGTAAGGAAAATGAAAAGTATTTTAGTGTTAACCATGGTTGGAAAGTGTAATAAGATGTGAAGTATAAGCATGATTTTTATTTTTATTTTATTCTTAAAGATGTTACATATAAATGCATTTTGTGACTTTTGGATTCATCTTCCAAGTTCTCGTGGACTTGTTTTGATGATTCACCTTCCACGCCATAATCTTTAATGGATTAGGTGTCCAACATTCCCCTCTTAATCTAAAGGGTTGTATATGAGTCTAAGAAGAGAGTTGCAATGCAAAAATGCAAAAAAATGGGTGTATATGAGTCCAAGAAGAGAGTTGTAATATAAAAATTCAAAAAAAATGCATGACAACTATTTGTTGGTTGTGCTCTCTGAAATGATGGTATAAGGTGGGAGAACTTGAGGTCTTAACGAGTGGTTGTTTAAGGCTAACCACCAACACTGGAACACTTAGTACAATCACTGAAACAATTCCAAATATGGATAGAAGTTGAAGTCTTCTCCTAGAGGAAGCACTACATAATGATGTGAAAAGGGGGACCATTGAGATTTCAACCTAGAATATGTGATGCAGCTCCTGGAACAATTCCAAATCTGGCTAGAAGTTGAATACTTTTGCTAGAGGAAGCGTTCCCTAGTCCTTGAAAAAGGGAGACAATTGGGGTCTTAACCAATGGTGGTTTAAGGCTGACCACCAACTCTCAAATGCTTAGTGTAGTTCTTGAAAAAGTTCGAAATCTCGCTAGAAGTTGAATGCTTCTAGAGTGAAAGTGCACCTGAAACTGACGGTTTAGAGATGACTATAAGTTGAATCAATCTCGTAACTTTGATTCTGGTTTAGGGTTCACGCTTTGGTTTCATTGTTGCTTCGGTTGTGGCTTAAGCTCTTCAAAAATGGTAGCTAATCATCAATTCCCCCTATCAAATACAATGTGAGAAGATGATATCATTGTTGCTCACACTCTCTTGTACATGATTAATTCAGAGGACTTCAAAACTAGTGGTCTTACTATCAATCCACTATTATCCCATACAATCAAATACAAGGTGTGAAGATGATATCATTGTTTCTTAAGCTAGCTTGTAAATGATTAATTGATAGGACTTCAAAACTAGAAAGCTCACTATCAATCCCCTCTTATCCCATACAATGTGAGAGGATGAATATGTTAGTATTCACATGGATGAAGGTTAAAAAATGAGAGGATGAATATGTTAGTATTCACATGGACAAAGATTAAAAAACCATGATCCTCCATGTAGGAAAATAAAAAAAGTATTGGTTTCTACCTAAAATGCACTCATTTACAATACAATTTCACCGATAAACTTAAAAAAATAACAACATTTACAAGTTACCATTATTTTAATTTGAATGCCCCACAAGTACTGTGCTTCTAAAATTGAAGGATGCACAAAGCCAGAAAACTCAAATTCATGGGTGGAAGAGTATTGGTTTCTACCTAAAATGCACTCATTTACCATACAATTTCATTGATAAACTTAAAAAAATAACAACATTTGCAACTTACCATTATTTTAATTTGAATGTCCCACAAGTACTGTGCTTATAAAATTGAAGGATGCACAAAGCCAATAAAACTCAAATTCATGGGTGCAAGATGACGCGTACACACTCAAACTCAAACTCACGGGTGCACAGATCATGCATATCGTCATAATACATAGATAAAAGGCAGCGATGGGTACATTTCACTTGACAAATCAAAATCATTCATGTCCACACATAGATAAATCTGATACAACTCGTTCTTTTCATTACATTCAATCTGATACAACTCGTTCTTTTCATTACAATCAATAGCTGCAACATGTCTGTTTAAAACATTTTTCAATGCTTGGAGGATATCATTCAACATGCGCAATTTCATGGGTGCACAGATCATGCATACGGTCATAATACATAGATAAAAGGCACCGATGGATAAATTGCTTTTTGACAAATCAAAAGCATTCATGTTGAGACATAGATAAATCTGATACAACTCGTTCTTTTCATTACATTCAATAGCTACAATATGTCTGTTTGTAACATTTTTCAATACTTGGAAAATATCATTCAAAATGTATTTCTCTCCATCTGGACAAATATTTTTCTTATCCAACGCACCCGTAACATCGACGCTTTATTTCAGTTGGAGAGCGATAGCGAAATAAGGGTGCTAGTTAGGAATAGACTCTAAGAAAATTTCGTGTTTTTTCATTCTCGTGTCCAGAATTGCGCATTATTGCATCTGGGCCAAGGCAGTGATGCCCATTCTAAGTCCATTTTATGTTTTAGATCATTGATCTGAGAAGAATGGAAGGGTATATCATTATTGCAGGTTGGATCTGGCCATAGAACGTGGATTGGGAAATTCAATACACGAGGATAGCAACAAGAAGACTCTTCCATACTCCAAGTTCAAGGTGTCGCAACCAAATATGAAAGAAGCGTGAATTCTTTATTATTTCCAAAGATGTTACACATAAATTCAGTGTGTTACTTGTGAATTTTTTTTCAATTTTTTTTTTTTCCTTTCTTTCTTTTTCTTCTTCCTTCTTATTTTTTTATTTTTTTGATCATTCACCTTCCGCACCATTTTTAGATAATTAGAATTAGGTGTCTGAAAATCATAATAAAATAAAATATTTGAATAAAAAAAGTTATTAAATTAAAAAAAATTCAAGTGCTTCTTAATAAAAAAGGAAATACTCAACTCCTAGATTTTAACAATCTCGTGCAGAAGGAAATGCTTGAGATAGAAGAAATTCCCCTAGATGCGGGTGGCACCATCACTTTTAATGCACATCATGCAGCAAATTAAAGCCTGGTACTGCCCGCTGCAGAGCAGCGTGGCTTCCCATGACTTCACCTTATGCGAGTGGGAGGAAGGTTTTAACGCTGGATCGAGTAGCAAATTTGCATTAGTGGCTTGCGTTGTTCGACGCAGCATTCCCACTGTTATAATCATGTTGATCCTCAGTGTTTTCATCATGCCTTATGCTTAGTCTCTCGGCAATGGAACCTGGTTAGCGGAGGTACATAGTGATGCGCTGATTCCGGTTCACTACCGTGAGCCCCAGGCCAACTTTTCCAAGGTCTCTGGTGTATATAATCTCTCTGCGCCCTACCACCTGTCTGTCATTATGGTTAGTTTGGGCAAAAGACATCGTTCTATGAAGCGTCGTGACAGTGGCTTGCATTCCTCGGTCGGTCATTCTGTGGAACCTGTGCTGGGGCCCAACAATCCTCCCCCCATCCACGAGGTTGTGCCACCTTTGAACTCGGGGCGCAATCCAACTCCGAACAGTGCCTTCCAAACCATGCACTTTAAATTTCAAAGTGATTTGGAAATGCCTCTTATTACTACTCACATCACCATTATTCTTTTAGAAGAGGATAATCAGGTCTCCCCTCTGGCTTGCATTGCTCCTGATCCTTCCCAAAGCAGTGAGCACTCCATGGACAAATATAGCTCAGAGAATTGGAAAAGTGAGAAGTCTGGTCAGGAGGATTTTCTTAAAAATACTCCTCCCCTTGAAGATACAGGACCTGCTGTTGATGAAGGAACTCAAGGTAAAGCAAGCCATTCCATGGCTATCCCTGTCAGCGATTTGGACGACAATGAGAGTCTGAGGACCGGCGGTGCAGGTCTAGTTGAGGCAAAGAATCAAGCCAAAGCTAAGGAAGGGTAGCGCCACCTGGGACTGCCTCTTTCTTTTTGTTTCGGCTACTATTCAGATAATTACCTACCGGCATTCTAGCTCCCAGTCAGGTTTCAACACTCTTGACCTGTTGTTTTTGGCTTCCAACGGGGAATTGGTGATACACTTAATGCTGGTTTGCAATGATTTTGTGTTTCTGTGGCTCAGTTCTCCTTCTGAGCTAAACATGTCACTCTTAGTGTCTTTTATTTGATTTCTTGCTCTTTGTAACTGGTCTCCCCAGCATTTGTTTGTAAAGGGGCAGTTCTGTTGTTTTGAGCGCTCTCAAACTATGTTTTTTGAGGCATTGACTCTATGTAAAAATATTTTTCCTTACAGTTAATAGAATTTAGTATTTGCAGAGAAAAAATAAAAATAAAAAAGGAAATAAAAAATTCATCTAATTTCTAAAATATGTGACATTTAAGAATATTATGAATAATTAAAAAAGTCAATGCATATATATAAAATAATATTGATATGTATTTAAACATACATTAATAATAAAAGTTATTTTAATATGAACAATGTGGTTTGTAAATAAAATATTTATGTATTTAACAAATCAAATATTCATATAATCTATATATATAGTCAGTGTAGAGAGATAAAATTGTTTTAGATAAAATTGTTTTAGGGAATTTTTTTCCAATTAGTTTCAAGAGATAGACACTTACTAGATCAATTTTTAAGAAAAATCTGGTAAATAGTTTAGAAAATCCTTAACCTTAATTATGGTCATACTAATTCATCCATTGGTCCATTTTTGCAATTTGACACCCATTTTTTTAGAAGGATATAACTTCTAATTAATTGCTTCTTTTCTCCATTCTTTTTGTAAAAAAATGGAGTTTATTCAAAGTATGTTCTCCCCTCCAATTTAAGTGTAACACCTTTAAAAAAAATTGTATTTTCTATAACAAGCTTAAACATATTGAAAAAACGGATTTTTATTTTATTTTAGTATATACACACATTTTCTTATACTAAAATAATTAAAATAATTAACAATGGTAACAAAATGGTAATAAAAATGTAATTTAACTTTACATAATAATAATAAGAGTCATTTTTATGTTTTGACAAATGATTTTCTATGTGATTTTGACCAATTTTTTCTCTAAACAAAATTATGAATTACAAAAGTCTAAATTCATTAGTCTTTTTTTTCTTTTTCTTAAAATGCAATATTCACATATGTCATAACTACGGTATATTGAAAAAAGAATAATTACCAATTTGTTTTTAATAAAAATTAAATAGAAATTTCTTATCTACCGCAACCAAGGCACATCATTAATGACAACTTTGCAAACATGAAAAATTTCACTTAAAAGTGAAATATCAATTTTTAACTCATCACTACCTTTAAAATAATATCATTTCTAATATATTAATCTCAAAAATATAATCCTTCAAAATAATAACATATTCTTCTCACGTTTCTTCGTTTCGATGAGATGGTTCCTTTAACCATCACATGTACCACTATTGTTTCAATGTTTACTTATGACGTTATCGATTCATCTTTGGATAAGATCATCTTATTTCTTGTCGTATGGTTTCAGTTACCACCATCTATAAACTAAGAATCTTTAGTTACATTACAAAAAAAACCTTTTATCAATGCGTTTATTTTATCTTACAAAATTAACTCTATGCTTATTGTTTAGAAATATTTATTTCTAACCTTTAGAATTATTGTGACCATATTTTCTATAATGGTGACATTCAATATGAAATTTATGATAGTAGCAATGACTTTATACACTTTAAGAAATCTCGGCATCCTCTGACATGCTTATTCCTATATTTTTAGGAAAATTGTTATATATAAAAGAGTGCCGACACTTACTTTTGTTGTTTTTTAACCTAATTTTTCATAACTACATTCATATATTGTAAATGGCTTGGCAAATTGTCAATTAGGATATAGTTACTGTAACTGGCTGGGCAAATTGTCAATTTATGCATGGTTTCTTAGATGTAAAAGAGTCCACACACTTATTTTTGTTATTTTTTTTACTTAATTTTTCATAACTACATTCCTATATTGTAAATGGCTTGGAAAATTGTCAATTAGAATGTGGTTATAACTAGATTGAATAAATTTGAAAATAGATAGTATTTTCATTTTAATAGTTAGGTATAATATTACTCCTAAAATATAGGGATTTGATTTTAAATAAGAAAATTGTTAATATTGTTGTTGATCATAAAGTTTTTGAGATATATATTTTTTGAACTTATCCAACTACTTTTACTGTAAACAATAAAACTTGTTATGATGTTTTAATGTATTGCATACAACTAAATTGAACTAAATTGATGACACTTCCATGAGAAATAACTACTAATTCCTTATGCTATATAACTTTATTATTATGATACCAATGGAATGTTTATAAAGAAAGTTCACTACAAAAAAATAGAATAATAAACTGAACAAAACAAAAAAACTCACCATGCACATGATATAATTCAAACTTATGTTGCTACACCAAAATAAATGATTCCTTTCTTTGCTTTAGTATATTATTTTTCTTTCTTTCATTAGGACAATATCATCTTGTTCCCTATCATTGCAATAGTTCTAGGAAAATATGTTGGGCATGGATTATCTTTGTTGTTTTCTTTCCATTAGTTTTTATAAGTAGCATCCATGTTTTGGAAGTGACTTGATTCATTTTTAAAGAATATAATTGCAACTAGATCCCATAGATCTAAAAAATATAATAGCAACTAGATCCCATAGATCTAAAAAATATAATAAAGTTGTTTTTATCTAAAAGGTATAATTTTACCTTTTAATCATTACGATTTGAGTTAAATGAATTATACAATTAACCCTTTAATCGTTATGATTTGAGTTAAATAAATATGTAATTGCAACAAGATCTCATAAATCTCAAGAATAGAATAGATTCTTCATGTTAATATTACGAAATGCATAATTTTACCATTTAATCTTTCAGATTTGAGGTTGAATAAGGTTGATGTTTTGCCTTTTAAAATGTTTTTACAACATTATCTTATTCTCTAACATGGTTGCTACAATAGTTCTCAAGGCTCTAATTGTTTTTCTTGTTTTTCTAACCAATATTTCTAATTGTTTTTCTATCCAATATTTCTTGTTAATGTATTATAAGTGGCTTGATTAGTGGTTAATGGACATATAATTGTAACTAAATCTCATAAATTTCGAAAACAAAATAATATCTTCATTGTGATATTTTAAATTGCATAATTTTACCCCTTAAACACAAGAATGTAAAATTAAGATAAACTTATGTTTTCATTGATAACATCCATAACTCTTTTAAGTTTGAAAATCGAAGATCAGATTGAGGACTTTTCCCTGAAAAAAACCTTCTAACTTCTCATGTCTTTATAATTTTATTCACGGTTAAAATATTTATAATAAGAATTTGTTTTAAGATGGTAAAATAATAAAAATAAAACAAAGCATGTGCAAAATGAAATAATTTGGATTTATTTAATTATATTAAAAAAAAAACTTCCCTAACTTCCATTTATTCCCCTTCTACTGTGCTTAAATCAAAATAAACATTTTAAAACTAAGGTTTTACATCCATACCATCTTTCATGTGCATTTTCTTAGTACAAAACCATTTCTTGATTTCCTAGATTTGGGGTGAATCAATGGCTTCGCTTAACTCAGTTATATAATGAGATGATGCTTAACTTGTCTGCTAACAACTGAGATATGACTGAAATGAATGATCAAGTTTGTGTATATAGGTTCTCATTGTCGACATGTTTCTTTGTACCCTTTTCTGAAACTCCAAATATACATACGTTTAGAGAAGACTCTGTTTTAATACACCTCTCGTGAAGCAGATTTCTTTGCTAACGGACATAGACCCCTGGAGAGCCTTCAATGAGCCTTAGAAACGTACCGATGAACGAATAATCATTCAAAAAAGCTGTCTGTAATGCTATAACGATGGTCTCCCATATTTTTCTTTCTTACTTTGTTCCTATGGATTCTGAATTTTTTATTTCAATGATTTTTAATCGCTCTGAAACATAAAAACTAGCGTTTGTAACTTATGCAGTGAGCGAAGCGAAAAATCCAGAGAAACTCATTACTTGTCTTCCCGGCAATATCCCGCCATTGAAGCTAACCGACCTGATAACATTCTATCGCATTCAAGATTCATCAGACATTACTTTCAATGCTTTTCTGTACGAATCGCAGAAGCAAAGTAAAGGGGACTACGTACTAGTGAACACATTTGAGGAGCTGGAAGGAAGGGACGCAGTAACAGCCGTCCCTTTGAATGGCTGCCCTGCTCTGGCAATAGGACCTCTCTTTCTTCCCCATTTTTTAGAAGGCAGGGATTTCTCCAGCAGCCTGTGGGAGGAGGAGGACAGCTGCCTAACATGGCTAGATATGCAACAGCCGCGATCAGTTATATACGTTTCCTTCGGCAGCATTGCTGTGAAATCAAAGGAACAGCTGGAGCAGCTGGCACTAGGGTTAGAGAGCAGCGGACAACCTTTCTTGTGGGTTCTCCGGTTGGATATCGCAGATGGCCAAGCTGCGGTTTTACCTGACGGCTTTGAAGCGCGAACAAAGGATCGGGCACACTTTGTGAAGTGGGCGCCACAGCGGAAAGTCCTTGCCCATGCTTCAGTGGGATTGTTCCTCACACATTGCGGATGGAACTCTATGTTGGAGACCATGAGCATGGGAGTTCCAGTGGTGGGATTCCCACATTTTGCTGATCAGTTTCTCAACTGCAGATTCGCGAAGGAGGTGTGGAAGATCGGCCTCGATTTTGAAGATGTGGATGTGGATGACCAAAAGGTGGTCATGAAAGAAGAGATTGAAGATGTTGTTAGGAGAATGATGAAAACAGCGGAAGGAGAGAAGATGAGAGACAACGTTCTCAGACTCAAGGAATGCGCAACAAAGGCTGTCCTACCCGGAGGATCGTCTTTCCTAAATTTAAACACTTTCATTAATGACATGACGATGAATAAAGGACTCACATCCAAAAATGAAACGATGTGATTTGGATTCCAGAAGATGTAACGAAAAGCCTTGGAAATACCTAGTGTGGTTGTATTTGTATTTGGCTCTCATTACCACACGCTTTGTATTTTAATCATTATAGCATTCATAAATAAATGTCACATCTCATTGAGAATGAAATGAATATGGTTTACATGTTGCATCCAAGGTAATCGGTTTTAAATTCGTTTAATTAAGTTTATTTTCTTAATTTGCATGAATGGGTGTTGAAAAGAAAACGACCACTCTGAAATAACCGAACCCTATCAGCATCTTAGTTTTATGGACATGGATTATGTTTAGAAAGAAGGTATCATTACTATAATAAAAGAAATTATTAGTAAAAGGAGATATGAATTATGTTTAGGATACACTGTTTTTTTACTAAATACAGGATTAAGTATATTATGTATAATAATAAATTAAGCTTTCTTTTGTATGCCGATGACTTTATTTTTATTGCTAAATCAGTTTTTGGTTTGCAAGAGTAGTTACTATTCCTTGAGCATTCTTGTACAACTTTGGGATGCAAGTTAATATCAGAAAAACGAAAGTAGTGGTCTTCTCTAAGAAAAGAAAACATAACCACCATAAATTTTACTTTGAAGGCAACATTTTGGAAGAAGTTGCCAACTAAAAATACCTCGGAATTGACTTCAACAAAAATCTAAGCCGGAATGGTTGTAGAAAGAAAAGAACTTTGGGGAGTTGGAAAACATATTATGCTTTTCAAAATAGGTGTAGAAAGTCAGAGTTATGGAAACTCCAACGCTACTCAAAGTCCTTTTGGGCTTCTAGTGATTCCGATAATTCTATATGGTTGTGAACTATGGGCCAGCAGTACAACAGACATGTAGTGGGTACAAATTGAGAAAATTCAGAAGCTTTTGATTACAAACAAATTCAAGATTAAAAGTGCAGTGCCTTACTATATCTTGCTAAGTGAAACAGGGACAGCTCTTATTGAAGCAATTGCTATGGTGGGAGTTGTAAGGTATTTAAAAATAATTGAGCAAATGGAAGATGATAGATGGCCTAAGTTTGTCTTTAGTGATAGATTGTGCAGGAGCCAAAAAACTTGGATGCAACAAAATAACAAATGGTTTAGCAAATGGTGTATTTGCTTGAACTTGGATGCAACAAAATAACAAATGGTTTAGCAAATGGTGTATTTGCTTGAACGTATGTTCCATAAACAACGAAGAGATAAAAACTTTTGTTATGGAAAAGTTCCATAAGCATATTTGGGACAAGGAGCTAGGAAGAAAGAAAAATTACCATATTCAAGTGTTTAATCCCATTCATAATCGTCAACCAAAGGCATACATAGAGGCCAATATCTCTTGCAGAGCCAAAATTCTTATTGCTTAGTTAAAGATTAATTCTCATCAACTAAGTTGTGAAACAGGGCACTGGAAGAGGCCAAAGGAAATATGGGAAGAAAGAGTATGCAATTTTTGTTCTTCAGGAAAAGTGGAAATAGAAAAACTTTTCATTTTAGAATGTAAGGCTTTTAAGGACAACATGGAAAGTTATGCAAATACGTTGGTAGCTAGCTCTTGGGATAATCTATTTAGGGAGACGTTTGTAGAGAAGCTGGGAGCATTTATTTTGAAGTTTCACAAAAAAAACCAAATACTTCAAGCAGATGAAAAAGCAAGCTGTCCCATACACTATCTTTAACCTCATAACCATTAAACATAATTTCTTTTTTTTTTCTTAACAAAATGTATTAAAAAATCTAATAAACTTAAAAATTTTGCCCCATGTGTAATAGCAAACTTCACTATTTATAACGACTTTCCGTGCAACACTTAGGATACTATCTGTCATTATAACACTAACGAAATTTATGTTTCCATGTTTACGCTCTTTTATATATTTATTTATAAAGGGCGAAGAAAACTTACACTAGAAAGTTTTATTAATGTACACAAAAATATTTCATCCTATTTACAAAGGTATTAAAGGTGAAATGGTGATATTTTATACCAGGGATGCAGTGAAATTTTCCTTTTTTTTTTTTGGAAAAAACATTTGGCTACTTATCTGACGCTGTTGAATAAACACATTCAATTACGCAGCTGGGCTTCTTGAAAACAAAGGATAAATATCAAAGTAAAAGCCAGATTGCACAGTTCTTGCGTAAACCTTTTATCCACATTAATCCTTATCAAGTGCGGAGGAGCTCAAGCTCTCATATGGTTCTTGCACTACACTACAACAACAGATACATAATAGTCATTTTTATTGGTTAAAACAAATCTCACACCTCATCAAACATTAATATATACAGCCTTTATTGGCCACCATGACTATTTATTAAGTGGTTGGTAAAACAGTATTCTTCTGCTTTGCTCTCATATTGCTCGACTACTGTCCCACCCCACTGCAGTTTGCGATATACAAGCACATCGAACGTAGCACGTTCAATCCAAGGCAGCTCCTCATCCTCTGATGTTAGTAATGGAAACTATCAGCTGCCCCAATCCCTCAGCTTCACACATCCATATGCGCACACTTGCTCCAAATATACGAAATTTTCAATACTTCGCAGCTACTCGATTTGCCTACATCTTCTAATGTACGGCTTTCAAAGCTTTTGAATGTTAAAAAGCCCTTCTATCTTTTCTACTAGAATCAATCAAGTCCGAAACATATATCGGAGGACTTCAAAGGTGCATCAAACAAATCCAATTGATCTACTCATTTTAAAATTAACCAGACTTGAGAAGATCATAGAGAACTTTTAAGCATCTGTATCTTCGTCAACATTTCGTGAATCTGATCCAATCATGGTATGGGAATTTACCTAGAAGATCATAAAATTACTATAATGTGAATTGTAACCATCATAAAATGGGAGAGATCCTTTGCCAATGTTGTTTTTCCTACTCAGAAGAGCTTTACCTATGGCATCATATATATAAAATAAGATCTATTGTAATATGAACTCTTACCATTGAAAATATATTTTGTCAAAGTTGACTTTCCTACTCCACTCAAGCCCACAATTTCTATGCCCTGGAAATTTCTACTCCATTGCCGTCTATTTGAAAAGTTAAATTCTTCTCCTTGTGGTGCTGTTTCAGAAAGGTTATCAATCCTGGAGAATGAAGGCCACGGTCTCGATACATCATACTTGGAATACCAGCAGTAGAAGTGAGTGCAGCCATTGCGAATTGGAAAATAGAAACGGAAATGGAGAGGGATGGAAAGCTCAAGGGGGATCGATGAAATAGTGAGCGAGCAGATCGTTGGACTTTCAGAAGCCGAGAAACTTTAGGGAAGATTGCAATGCCTAACCCTAGTCATTACGCGCTGATTCAATAGCCACCGCCCAACAAAAGAAAAAGTTATCTTGGTCTTCTTCTCAACCACAATGTTCGAACGCGTTAACTTCACGCGCAGGTAGAGGTTGTACGCTCACCAATATATGGCCTGCAATTTGGCACGCATTCAACTATAAACTCTAGGAAGGATTGTAATGCTTAACCCTAGTCGTTTCGTGCTGATTCAATACCCACCGCCCAATAAAAGAAAAAGTTGTCTTGGTCTTCTTCTCAACCACCCTCCTATATATGGCCTGCATTTTGGCACGCATAAGAGAACGTGTTCATCAAGTAGCTTGGCCGGTTCAGCACGATACAGATGATGGATTACAGCTAGCACAGGACGAAATTGTCAATGCACTCATCGAAATGTCAATATCATAATCATCACAGAAACTAACGTAATAGGCCAGATATGGGAAAAATTCATGCATCTGCCCATCCAACAAACAGGGACAAGATTGTCGATGCACTTGTCTAAATGTCAATATCATAATCATCACAGAAACCAACATAAGAGGCCCATCCAAAAAACAAGGAGAGATTGTAAAAATGTTATATTTATTATTTTACAAAGATTACTTCTTTCTGTTTTTTTAGGCATCCATCCGTACATTGAATTTAAGTTTATACGATGTCACACTGATGTCATACTTGCACTGCCTGTGTATACAGTTAGTTGTTAAAAATTATATAATGAAATATTTATTATACGATTTATAATATCATATTTATTAAATACAAAATAATAATAAACAAAGATTTCATACTTCGTGAATTAGATGAATTTTATAAAATTATAATAAATCATGGTAAATATTAAAAAAATACAATTTAATAATATTAAATATTTTAGGATATACTTTTATTATATTTTTTCATATATTGTATTTATTGTTATTAATAATAATGTGGAGTATATAAAAATATTAAGTTTTGGTACAATTTAATGGTTTTGAGATTAAAAGATATTTGGTTTGGGAAGAATTTGGGATTAGGGTGATGGAAGTCTCGGTAAATTCTTTTAAATGATTATAATGGATTGGTATGATTTGCATTTTTGTAAGAGGTTTTGTAGAAGTTTGTTTAATTTAGTTAAGGATGTATATATGTTATCAACAAGTGTTATTATTTATTTATTTATCGATGTGTATGAATTTTCAAATAATTAAATTTTTTATTTTATAAAAATATTAAACAAATATTATAATTTTTAAGGATTTTTATTATGGAAAGTTATATTGTTTTTATTTTAGTCAAAAAGTTTTGATTTTGAGTAGATTTTTATCAATGGATGTTTACCCATGTTTTATTATGGATATTATTAATCACTTTAAATTACAATACTATAGGCCAATACATGGCTTATCAATTCCCATTGCCAAAAAATCACAACTCATTTCATAAATTCAAAATATTTTATAAATATTATTTTATTTTAAATTTAATTTAAAATTATATATCAAGTTGAACTTCAAAATAAAAATATTGATACTATAAACTTTTATATATTTGTATGAAAAAATTAAATTTTCATAACAAATTTTTAATATTAATTTAAATTTAAATATATATATATATATATTTATTTATTTTTATGGGGTGGGGTTATGTTCATGAAAAAAATCTGGGCTGATCCACTCTGAAGGGAATCTAGGGAATCTAGCCTCGCGGCCCACTAGTAAGGCCTGACCCCAAGGGCTTTCAAGGCCCTTGGAGAGATTGGGCCCTGTGATCTAGATTGAATCCTATAACCTCCCTATGGGGGAGACACTGATTTTAGCCAACATAAAATAACCCCTTTGAAACTAAAATTTTATTATTATTATTATTATTAGACATATATTGATAATCCATTTAGAAATGAATTGATACTATTAATATTTATTAGCTAATATTAATAATATTATATAATTCTCATTGAAGCAAAACTTTTTAAAAAGTGTATAGGCCATTTTTACGTCATTATTGAAAAATTGGTCAAGTCGACAATGATCACAAAAGTTTCTGCAAATTAGTGAAAGTTTAGCGGATCTCATAAACTTGCTGCACATCATGAAGAAAGTTTTTCAGATAACGACAAAAAAATAAAAGGTAGAAATCTAAATGATCCCATAACCCGACCATAAGGTGTGAGTTAATATTAATAAATAATATATTTAACATTCAAGAAGAACTTTTAAAAAAATGGATAGGCCGTTTTCATAGCATTATTGAAAAATTGATGGTCAACTCGACAATGATCACAGAAGCTTTTGACAAATTAGTGAAATTCCAGTATAGTTTTTGTATTTAAAAATAGCTTAGTCTTAAAAAATTACAAAATAGTTCAAAAAATAATGGAAATTTTGGTAAATTATTATAGAATATGGTAAATTTTTTTGGAAATTTAGGTTAGGATTTTTTCAGGATTTTGGGTGCCCACGGGTTTTTAATGGTGTTGAGTCTACTTCCACCATCAAAAAAATGATTCAAACCCTTGAGCATTTTAATTTTTTGGAATTTTTTTAATCGGATTATGACCTAAAACTGCAGTCCATGCTAATTTGTGGCATCAGTAGACAAGCTCAACCTACACATGACACTTTATTCATTAACCAAATCATTCGTACATAAATCAGATTAGATGTTTTTGGAGAAAATTAAACAAATTGCTCAAAAATAGAATAGAATCTAACTAATCACAACCAATAGCTAATAATTAAATAATCTGAAGAATTCTACATTTCTCCATTATTACAAGTTCTCCTCTTAATGGAGAAATAGATCAAAGCATAACATGAATGACATACGTTTGTTGGTCTCAGTGTCAACTAGGCTTACAACGGTACATAAAAAAAACTTGATAACAAAGCTTTCATTTTTTCCTTCTTGCTAAAGGGTCCATGCTTGTTCATTTCATGGTGAAGTTCCATCTTCACTTTTCTCGCCATAAGATAGTGGTGGAGCTTCTCCCCTTCTTTATGTTTTCTATGCCAAAGGTGGAACACTTGAACTCTTAGTCTCCTATTTCTTGATTATGATTGTAGGCTAACACTATTTGTATTCAACATTGTTGCAGGTTCTTGGGACTTATACTTGTCCTTCATGTTTGCCATTTCTTCATGTTTTATTTCTTCCTCCTAGCTACCAATATCTGCACACTTAAAAACAATGTTAGACTCATAAAGAGAACCATACTCATTATTGTCATCCTTCAATTTTAAGAGAGATTTCTTTTCTTCATCTTTCTTTGCTGACATAGATGGTTGTTTCATGTCTTCAACCTCTTTATTCAATTATGTTGTTGCAAACATGTTGTCCTAAATTTTATTTGTGTATGGAGGCATCTCTTCTCACCAAACAACAACTCATGAATAAGATTTTTTTTCATGCATTGGTTTAAACCACTCTTCATGAGATGCAAAATTCTTATCAAATTTGACTTCATGCATCTCTGCATCAGAGAGACTTTCATCATAAAAATATTCAGATTTTACATCAATGATTATTTCTTCATCATCACATGTTTCAATGTCAACTACAGGCACATATTCATCATCTATCATTGCAGCCTCAATGTTGTGATCTTCAGTTTCACAATCAATTATGAGACTAAAAGCACAATCATTATTTTTAGGAACAATACTTTCATCATTTTCAACCTCATTCAAACTATACTTCATTTCTAAAATATCCCACATTACTTTTGCATTCTGAATCTCACCATATTCATTTAATATACTAAATAAGATATTTTCATTTAATGCCTATGTTATAATATGTAATATTGAAGCATCCCTACTCCTATCATGGTTCCAATTAACAAAATCATCTTCAACATAATTCAATAAATCTACCTTGAATATATTGTTTTCATTTCAGTGGTTGAGATTTCATTATTTATTTCAGTGTCCTTTGTTCACCCATCACTGCTCACATCCACCAATTGAATCACAAGTAATTGTTGATGAAAAATGCTTAATCAAAACAACCACTTTTGATGCCGGTTGACAAGGCCTGGAAAAGATAATAGATGCGAAACATGTACTGCTTTAGAACCTTACTTGTGCATTACCTCCAGTGACCAGTGTCTGTCTCACAATTTACTCTGCTGAAAATGCTACTTATTTATTTCAGTCTCCTTTGTTGACCCATCACTGCTCACATCCACCAATTGAATCACAAGTAATTGTTGATGAAAAATTCTTAATCAAAACAACCGCTTTTGATGCCAGTTGACAAGGCCTGGAAAAGATAATAGATGCGAAACATGTACTGCTTTAGAACCTTACTTGTGCATTACTTCCAGTGACCAGCGTCTGTCTCACAATTTACTCTGCTGAAAATGCTTACTAGAGTAGCGACGAGGTATAAGTGGGAGGGATAATAAATAAAAGAATAGAGACGTATTCAAACAAGAATCAAGAGCCTTAAGCTCAACCCATAACAAGCTCTTGTGTAATAACGTCGTTCGAGGGTGTGCTTATGCACACAATTTAGTGTTTGAACTTCAGCCTCCACTTCTCTAATAGCTCCACATTGCATACATAGGCCACGCAACAACTATATCGGTCCATAGATTGAATCCGACGAGGATTCAAAGTGAGATGAAGAACATGATGATGTTCGCATGCACAAGTGCGATGAAGAAGATGCAAATGAGGTTAGAAGTGTGACCTGGCTCACTCTCACCCACAACCTGCGCCTTTCAACAGGACTCAATGTTGATTTATGCTCTCCAACAACAACAACCAACCAAACTTGTGTGCCACTCCCAGTAATAACAGGCTCCTTCTGGAAAATTCTTGACGCACGCAGGGATGAGGCACTTCTAGGTTTCCACTCAACACATCCTCACCACCACCGCTCACACCCTCGGCATCAAGGTGAGACAATCAACACTTTCCTCTTGTCAAGTGGCACACAACAATAACACTCCTGTTAGTAGTAGAAAGAAAGCCTCGTCCCAACTGGAACTCACGAACTAGGCTCTTTTCTACCCAACTAAGACAACTACCCAAGCTGTGACTACTGTAATGTGCCAAAGAGACACTATACACATCTATCCTTATATTTCTCCAAGAGAAAACTCATATTCCTTTTGCACTTCAAGCCTAAAACTTCACATCACAACAATGAGGAAATAGTGAGGCAACACTCACACAAAGACACTACACTCATTCTACTTGAGACACACAACTCTTGATCGTTCTCTGGAGCACACAACTCTTACACAAGTGCATAGGTTTGTTGGTAGGCACCGCTAGTTGTTCTCCAGAGCATGCAACTCTTCTCCGGGTGCGCACCGTCCCACACCTCACAAACCATCTCCATGGAGCACCACTAGCCCACTCATTTCTACGTCAACTCGGCAAGCAGTATGGACCACACCATGTCCCCCTACTGACTCTGCACAAATACCCACAATGTTTCGAGTGCTAACTGACCAACAATCAGCTAGTTGTACCCACAGAATCTCTCGATCTAGGTGCTCAACAAAACGATCGCCCCTCAATAACAACTCGATTTCAACTACCTTCAATGCTGCCTTCAAAGTCAAGTGTTGATTACAGTCTTCACGACAGGCGCCTTTGACGTGAGTGCACTCAACCAATGGAATCTTCCACGTGTTGAGGATTAGACAACAGAAGCTTTGTTTTCGGGTAACATATAGTTAGCTAACTAGTCAAAAGGGAGCCATATTGCACCAATAAGGAATCAATTTGAAGCACCTAATATGCAGGGTCTTGAGATTTACACGAATTTAAGATCAGAATCAGCTGAATTAAATCACCTTTGCATGTATATGCCAAGCTAGGGTTTGATCATCCATCCTTCAAAACATTATGTGGCATTACCTTAAAAATATATATAACGATGTGGAAGCTCTTCTGTCGTTTAATACACAACCAAATATGGTGGCTTCCTTAGCAGGTCCTCTTCCAAATCAGTATGCCCAACAGTAAATCGTTCCCCTAAATGATAGATTTCTACTTCACAGCCTCTCATGTCGTACAAACAAATGCAAATAATTTGTAATGCTTAAGCCTTCGCTTTAGTGTTTCCCAGGCATTGTTTGACTCATGCCCTCCTTAGCTAAGCTTTCACCTCATTCGTATTACCATTGTATTCGCCTCCCCAAGTAATTGATAGTGGTGGTCTCTATGACCAATGCTCTCTCCGTGACCAGTGCTCTCTGTGCTATACAATCGATCATCGCTTCACAACAAATCAGTCCTCAATGAGCAGGAGAAAGAGAAAAAAATAGCGTCCACCCTGCTGGAAGTTAAGACTATTTTTGCCACTGCAACGGTAAATAATTACATTAATGTTAATAATCGATTAGATCAAGACTAGACTCAAAAACGCCTTTGTTTACACAACACGTTCATGTTCTTCACACAACACCCAACACACCTCTCGAATATCGAATCAGGTTCAATATCTATCATATTCTTAACACTTTGGTTAGCGTCCAACACATTTACACAATTCCATGGTCGCACCTCCAACCTGGGCGAGTTCTTTGTCGCGCTCCAAATGTTAGGCCCCGCATTGGAGGACCTCCTTAGCACTGGTAATAAGAAATCACCATCATTTCCACCCGTTACCTTCATCGTCACAGACACGGCCATGTCCTGCACGGATCATGCCACAACCAACGTCAAAGTGCCCAGGGTTATCTCCTGGCCTGTTTGTGCTACTATATCGATTTCTCAATGCTACACCAACTTGCTTATGTCAGAGATATATTCCGGTAAATGATATGTCTTGTATTTAACATATCATATATTTTATTTAGATAGTTTCATTCAATTGACAAAGGATTTTTCATTTTTCTATTATGATTTATTATTATTATTTTCTCAACGTATAATTTTTTATTAAAAAAAATAATGTTGAAAAGGTTTTAAATGGGTCAAATAAATAAGAATTGTTTCCCTCTCTGAAAAATAGAGAAAAGAAATAATTGTAAATGATTTCAAATATTTACATCATTTTCAACCTTAATTTACTTTAAAATTATTATTGTTATTATAATCATTATTTTAATTAATTTATTATTATATAAATTTACAATATTATAATAGATTAAATATTTTTTAACAACATCACAAATTATTCATGTATATAATATTGTTTTTTTGTAATTTAATTATTATTATTAAAATATATTATTGTCATTATATTAGAATATTTACATTATTATCAATTTAGTTACTATATATTAAAAAACAAATTATAATTTCTTTTTCCAAGGGAAAAAGCAAACATTATTAAGAGTATAAAAAATTATATAGGTAAATGTAGTAAAGCATTCATGATCAAGACTGTGATCCACAATATGCAGGAAGTGAAAGCACAATATAGTAAGAAAAGTGGAGAAAAACATCACTTAATACCAAAAGGCACAAAGAAAAACTTATAAGAAGTCTGGTACCATATAACTGGGTCTCTTCGAGCATCAAAGAAAAAAACATGTCCATATCAAAAAATAGTTGTTCAAAGTGATCATGGTTAGATGGACATATACAGCAGAAAATATAAAAATATTTTAACACAACATATATAAAAGTGAAAGATGGTGGCAAGCCAAAAACATAGTGGTTGCAAGAGAAAATAGAAACGACATTCGACAGGGCTATTATACATATGGCAGATGATCTGACTTGATGACCTGCCCATTAACTGATTATGTTATATGCCAAATGTCCAGAGCCTATTGTAAACCTTTTTTAGAAAGGAAATCTGCTTCAACATTGCTCTCCCTGTAAATGTGACAGACAGAAAAATCAACAAAACTAGATTTTATGAATGAAATTTATTCTAAAATAGGAACCAAAGTAAGATTTTGACATCATTGCACATTGTTTGTCATATTTATCACATTGAGAGAGTCACCAAAAATATGAGCTGAGTCAATCCCCAACTTTCTCAACCAACACAAAAGGATTTTTAGAGTTTGTAATTCTACAAAGTTGTTTGGCCCTATACCGATGCCCAAAGAGGCCTTGAGAGATATGTGTTCATTAACATGAGTTATAGTTCTAGCCCCACATCTATCTTGCGCATCTGAGGGACCATTAAAATAGGCCCACATGATATAAGGTCTGATTTGTTCTTCATGGATGTTCCTTTGGATCAAAGAGGTAGTGGTTTGGGGAATCAAATAAAAAATGGAGGTACATTGCACCGCAATTAGAAAAGGGGCAAAAACCTAATCGTAGAAAATTCCTTTGTTCTGGGCTAGCCAAATACCACAACAGATAATCGAGGGTATGTTCCTTAACTGGTCTTCTTTTGAATTAAACCACCAATTTTGCCAAGCTTCCACCAAATTAGAACCATGCCAATTGAGTATGATACCTAATAAAGAGGCAACTTAAGAATAAGTGTGATGACTTTTCTTCAATTGTTTTGCATAAAATAAACCATCCCGACCCATGCATGTTCCTTTTCTGCAAGTTATCCTAAGTAGGAACTTTGTTCTATAGTATATACCAGAATAAAATTATGTATTTAGTAGGGCAACATACTTTCTAAAGTGGCTTGTGCCACCACCTACAATCCCCACCAACCCTTCTATTCATTTGAATATTATAAATAAACTTTAGAGCATAAAGGCCAATGGGGGAATGAACGCATCGGAGTTCGTATGACCTATCCCTAATTCTAACATTTGTTCTCTGCAATTCCATGGTATAGGCATGCCAGACAACAACCGACTAGGGGTCAAGGTTTAAGTCCTCAGATGACTTCCAACCCTGATTCCAAAACGAAGTGTTTCCTCATTTGAAATTTGATTAAGATAATAAATGCCCAAAGCACTAAGATACTCCCTCAAATCTCATGGAAGAGTGTAGTCTTCATAGCATCCCACCCAGGGATCCACCCCCACTTGAAGCCTAGTTCCATCCCTAACATGCTAGGAAAAACCTTCAACAATAAGATCAAACGATTCTATGGTGGCGTTCCGAATGACCAAAGAGTTTTTAGAATTCTTATCTAGGTTGCATAGCTATTCATCCATAGCCATTGGATCAATATATTTCATTTCTATCACTGGTGTCTAAAGTTTGTCCTTATTTGAAGGCACCACCAATATTTTGCCGCCAATGAGCATGAAAAGTTTGTAAAGTCCTTTATTCCCCACCCTCCCCAATCCTTTGGGTGACCATTTTTCTTCCACAAAACCCATGGAAGAACTTCATCTTCCTTTGAACCCGCCCATAAGAAGCGACCACACACTTTCCTGATCCGTGCAATAACTCCTTTCAAAACCCACGTTAGAGCGATCCAAGTATACTCGAATTGAATTTAAGATATATTTTGTAAGAACGAGGCGCCCTGCCCTCGCTAACCAATTGTAGCTCCAATTCTTAACTCAATTGTCAATTTTTGCAACCAACCATTTCTAGTCAATTTTCCTATAGGAATCACACTTAAGGAAAAAACCCAGATATTTGAGGCTTTCCGATAACGGATTAATTTTGAAAGAAAAAATTGATAATAATTTGTTGATCTCCGTCCTTGATAACCCATTGTGTGCAATAGAGGATTTTTGGGCATTTATACTCATCTTTGTTGCTTTAAGAAATAAGTCCATTATTAACTAGTTTGAGCTAGGATAAGTCTCCCCTTGATCCATCACAAAACAAAAGGATATCATCAGCAAAGAGAAGATGAGTAATAAATAGGTTTATAGCAACTTCAATTCATTTGTACTCTCCCCTTCTGATGGCTCCGTGAATTAGTCGGCTTAACCCTTCGATTAAAAGGAGGAACAAAAGCGGGGATAGAGGGCATCCCTGATAGAGGCCCCATTGACTGGAGAAAAAGGGAGAGGAAATACCATTAATAAGAACTACAAAACTCGCATATGAGATACAACCCATGACCCAATTAATACAACGAATGTCAAACCCCAAATGAGTCATCCAAAGATGCAAGTACATCCAACTGATCTTATCATAGGCCTTTCAAAAATCAATTTCGACAAGCATTCCCTTCTTGTATTTTTTGATACCATGCAAATATTCCTGGTGTACACCGATGCCTTCATGAGTCTACTTGCCATCTAGAAACCCGAACTATTTCAGGGAGATGTTTTTAGAAATGATAGGTTTTAGACGGTTTGCAATTGTTTTGGCTATAATTTTGTAAGTGAAATTGCAAAGGGATATAGGGTTGAAGTCATCAAATCTCTGAGTATCGTCAAATTTTGGAATTAAGGGCAAAAAAGTAGTGTTGATGGGCTCATGCACAAAACCTCTAATCTTGGATTCCTCCACCATCACAGCCAAATCATCTCCAAGAAGCTTAAAAAAATGCTAGTATAATTCCACCGTCCATCCATCAAGACCCGGGTTGTTATCCTTTTACATAGATCTTAGAACCCCTTCCACTTCCCCTATTGATACAAGTTCCAAGAGAATATCATTGTCATCCTCCTCTACAAAACTTGGAAAAGCCTCGGTAACCCGAATTACTTCGACAATTGTGGCTTCAGATGGAACCTTGAATAAATATTTGAAATGGTAGACACCTAGAGCAGCCAAATCGACAAAGTAATTTTCCAAACCTCCATCAACTTTTTAATTTCCCACACAGTGTTTGAATTCTTCTTGCCCTTTACATAGTTTTGGAAAAATTTGGAGTTTTCATCCCCAACCTCAATCCATATAATAACCCTACTTTTTAGCCTCCAATATTCTTCAATATCTTTCAGAATCCTATGTCTTTCAACCTCCATAATTTTTATCCTTTCTTTTTCCTCTTCCATCTCATACCCATCCCCCTCCAGGGTTTCCAAAACCTCAAGTTCTATATCAATGTTTTTTGAAACAACTTCATCCCTTAAAGTTGAAAATAGCAACAGTAAATGCTAAAAATAGAAGTGCTAAAAATAACACTGCTATAAATAGCATTTCGGGATACATTCCAATTTTAGTTAGACCCTAAACTAAAATTGAGAATTAAAATTCGAATTTGATCTTAGCAGATGTTTGTAAAATAATTAATTAATTCATCTTGAGTTAGTTAGTTGTAGGAAATCAAACATGAAGTCTCTGTGAAGACATGCAACAATTTCTTTGTTGATTGAGGAAGTTATCCCTTAATTAAAGGAAATCAGGATGAGTTGTACTTTGAGTTGTAATTAGTCAGCTCAGTTAACTGAGTTAAGTCTAGTTAGACTAGTTCAAATAGTTTGTTGAAATAATTGTGAGTTCATTTAGTTAATGCATGCATGCATGTAATTGCTGCACTTCATATAACTGAATATTCTCTCATAAATAACTCATGCATGTCAGTTCAGTCAGAGACCCAGTTGAGATCAGGTGATGGGACAATGTACTATCAATTGCAGGAATATTCCATGGAGGATATCTCTTGCATGCAGAAGGAATTCATTCCTTGGAGATTGCACAATTACTTTTCAGTTTGATGAGTGCGTGATGAGGCCAATTCACACAGGTGGCATCATTGGACCCCAAGAGAAACTGCGCAAGGAAATAGGACGCTTGGAGGTCTGAGGGAAGGTATATCTTGTGCCTATTAAGTCTGTGATCTATATTATTGGATTGTACTAAGAGCAAGATAGCTTGTGAGCTAATGCATTGTGTAATTTGAACATATTTCCACTTGTATGATAATACAGAGATTGGGGATTTTAGCTAAGGCTTTCCCCAAAGTATTCTTCTGTGTTCATGTCTGATTGCTTTCTCATTCTCAGTTATATGTGTTCTATTTGATCTTGCTCAAAATCAATTAAGCTTCCGCAAGTTTGTTGTAGAAGTAGATCTTGTATTTTGCTTTAGTATATTGCATAATCTATTGATATATAGTGGGAATTACTACATGTTATCAGAGAAAAGGTTATAAAAGTGAAGAACAACATGCAAAGAAGGGAGAAGGGAGAAGTTTCAAGTTCCTGATTATAGAATTCGAATTCTTATCACATCTCAAATTTCACCAATGGCGTTAAATGGTTTAAGACTCGAGTATGCCCTGGATGGCAGCTTGAATTATATAGCCTAGAAGGATCGCATGCAAGCAATATTAGAGGATAACGGTCTAAAGGACTTCATTGATTAAGAAGTACCCAAGCCGGCAGTGGCTAATGTTACAGAATTGGCAAAATGGAAGAAATGTGTGACTAGAGAGAGGAGAATCCTCCTGGAGGGACTTCGAGACCACATTGTCTTGAGCCTCCATGGGAAGGAGACACTGTTTTCAATGTGGAAAACATTGAAAGACCTATATCAAAACAATAGCAATCAGAGGAAGCTGGTGCTGAAAGTCAAACATCGGAAAATCAAGTGTGAAGAGGGTGACACGATCTCTACATATCTGAACAACCTCATGACCTGAAGGGATGAGCTTGGAAGTATAGGGATCATGACAACCGATGATGACATGGTGAGCCTTGCTCTCCTGGGTCTTCCTGAGAGCTGGCATAGCTATCAAGACTCGGTTAATGGAAGAGAGAAACTGCCAGATTGGGAACGACTTTGGTCAGATCTGGTGCAGGAGGAGATAAGAAGAAGCACCAGATGGATCTTCATCAAAGCAAGATGATGAAGAAAATCTAGCCTTAGCGAGTAAGGCAAGGAAAGGGAAAGGGAAGGCATCCCATCCCAAATCCAGTTCTACCCATGGTGGGAAGAAGTTTGACAAATCGAAGGTGTGATGCTTTCATTTTCATGAGGTGGGCCATTACACTACGAATTATCCACATAAGAAATCCAAGAAGGGATCCTCGAAGGAATCAGACGGTGAGGCACTGGCCTCATAGTTCGAGTTGGATTTCCCTCTCATTGCATGCATGGTTTCATCCATGGTGGGATGTGTTTGGTACCTGGACAGTGGAGCCTCTTTCCACATCCCCAGCAAAAAGAATCTTTTTAGTACCCTAGAGGAGAAGGATCTCCAGATGCAGATCGAGATCGGCGATGATGGATAGTATCATGTTTCTAGTGAAGGTACAATTGTGTTTCAGAGGGAGCATGGAGCTCCTCTCACCCTGACTGATGTAAAGTATGTACCGGGTCTGAAGAAGAATCTTGTGTCTGTCGCTATGCTAGAAGATAAAGGCTATGATGTAGTCTTTAGTAAAGGAAAGGTATTCCAGAGGCATATTGGTACTGGACAGACCAAGAGGATTAGTATTCGAGTAAAGAATATATACAAGTTGGAGGTAAACGACTATGCTGGATTGAGTTCGAAAGCAAAGGTGTTGCAAAGCCAAGATGTTGGTGAGCTATGGCATAGAAGATTGGACCACTTGCACCATGGGGTCTTGAAGATCATGTAACAGATTTCTACTGGACTTCCCAAGTGAAAACTGGATCATACAGATAAATGCAAAGGTTGTACCTTGGCAGTAATCTTGGAGCGAGTTCACACAGATGTTTGTGGACCATTCTCTGCAGCCTCCACCACTAAACAAAGGTACTATGTTATTTTTATTGATGATTTTTCTCGTAGATGCTGGATCTACTTTATGCAAAAGAAGGATCAGACCTTCTTAAGGTTTTGTGAGTTTAAAGCCTTGGCAGACAAAGAATCTGGAAAGAAAACAAAAGCCTTGCGTAGCGACAATGGTGGAGAGTATGTCTCCCAATAGTTTAAGTATTTCTGTGCTACAGAAGGAATTAAATAAGAGTTGACAGCACCCCATAACCCACAACAGAATGGGGTGGCTGAAAGGAAGAACAGATCGATTGTGGGAGCAACTTAAGTGATGTTGTATGACCAAAGCCTACCACTTCATTTGTGGGCTGAGGCATGAAATATAGTAGTATACTTGTAGAAAAGAAGCCCGCACCATATAATAGGGATGAAGACACCTATGGAGGCCTTTTTCGGGAAGCGACCAGATGTGAGTCACTTCAGAATCTTTGGATCATCAATTTATAGCCATGTGACCAAAGATGCTCGGAAGAAGCTACATCCAACAGCTAAGTTGGGGATACTTGTGGGGTACACTAATACACCCCATAATTATCGGGTGTTCTTACCTACCAGCCAGAGGACAATGGTATGCACAGATCTGAAATTCGACGAGCAAAAAGCCATGCGAGTATCACTTGAGAGGGAGCTCAAGTTGCATGTAGAGGAGAAACTTTTAGTTCTTAAGGAGGAGGAGCCTTAGATTGATGTGGAGCAGCTGCATGCAGAGGATCCGAGAGTGGAGACATCCACTCATGCTAAGTCTTCCAAAGATGGGCGAAAACACTCAAGGGAAGCTGACAAGTTGATGCTGGATGTGCGAGAGAATGTGGGATAGCCATCTTCCCAACACAAATAGAGGATGTCACCCAAGTGGTACATTGGTTACATGGCCCTGGTTGGGTAGTGTGTCGAGTCTGAACCTTCTTCCTTCGAGGAGGCAATGCAGAAACTAGTATGGGTTGATGCAATAGTAGAGGAGTATGACAATATCATTTGGAATAGTGTGTGGGATGTTGTCCCAAGACCTCGAGACAAGTCAGTGGTGAGTTCCATATGGCTTTACAAGGTAAAGCAGGCAACTGATGATAGTGTTGAGAAACATAAGGCAAGGTTTGTTTCCCATGGTTTCTCACAGGTCGAGAGGATCAACTATAATGAGACTTTTGCTCCTGCAGCAAGGTACTCATCTATCAGATTGATGTTGGCACTATCAAGTTAGATGGGTTGGAAGATCTATCAGATGGATGCGAAGACAACGTTCCTCAATGGGAATATTGAGGAAGAGGTGTACATTGAGCAGCCGGAAGGTTTTGAGATCTTAAATCATGAGTCACATGTGTGCCGACTCAAGAGGGATTTGTATGGGCTGAAGCAAGCGCCCCGTGCTTGGTACACCAAGATCAACAACCATT
Source organism: Pinus taeda (assembly GCA_000404065.3). Lineage (NCBI taxonomy): Eukaryota > Viridiplantae > Streptophyta > Pinopsida > Pinales > Pinaceae > Pinus > Pinus taeda. Next base: position 223,224 of record APFE030413292.1, read on the forward strand.
TCATCAGGTTTGGCTTCACCAAGAGTGAATCAGATGCAAACCTTTACCACGTCATGGTAGAAGGTAAGCCATTGAGAATTGTTCTTTATGTGGATGATCTGATTTTGATAGGTAATGATTAGTTGATCAATTCTTGCAAGGAGGACCTTGCAAGAGAGTTTGAGATGAAAGACATGGGTCTTATGCACTACTTTCTAGGCATGGAACTATGGCAAAAATATGGGGAAGTATTTGTGTCTCAAGGCAAGTATGCTAATGAGATTCTCAGGCGCTTCTACATGGAGAAGTGCAAACCCATCCAAACTCCTCTATCTGGGAACTAGAGGAAGGAGGATGCTACTTTAGGTGAGGTAGTAGCTACTACTGTTTATCAACAGCTTGTGGGTTTACTAATGTATCTAGTGAACACACGACTATACTTATGCTTTGCGGTGAACCAGCTAAGTCAAGCTATGGCTCAACCTATGAAGCTATTTTGGAAGGCAACGAAGCATGTGCTAAGATACCTTAGAGGCACATATCAGTATGGATTGTGGTACAAACAAACAGAGGGAGTGAAGCTTTAAGGCTTCACAGATGCAGATTGGGTAGGGAGTCCATCAGACCAGAAGTGCACTTCTGGAGGAATCCTCAACCTTGGTTCAGCTGCAGCTTCTTGGTACAACATGAAACAGAGGACAGTTTCACTTAGCTCACCAATGGCTGAATACATGGCTTCTAGTCAGGCAACATGCGAGGTCATTTGGATGCGGAAGATTCTAGTGGGATTTTTTGGTCAAGGGATGGATCCAACTGTGATCTACTACAATAATCAGAGTTGTATCAAACTCTCTGAGAATCCAGCTTTTCATGGTCGGTCCAAGCACATTGATATCCGTTACCATCCTCTTTGAGATTGTGTGGTGAAGACAATCATGTTGTTTCTGTATGTTTCGACCGAGGAACAGGATGTAAACATTTTGACTAAGGCATTGTCAAAATGTAAGTTCGAGTTCCACAGAGACAGGATTGGGGTGACACATAATCCCTTTCTTGTTGAGAGGGAGTGTTGAAAATAACAACAAGAAATGTTAAAAATAGAAGTGCTAAAAATAGCATTGCTATAAATAGCATTTTGGGATATATTCCAATTTTAGTTAGTCCCTAAACTAAAATTGAGAATTAAAATTTGAATTTGATCTTAGCAGCTGTTTGTAAAATAATTAATTAATTCGTCTTGAGTTAATTAGCTGTAGGAAATCAAACATGAAGTCTATGTGAAGACAAGCAACAGTTTCTCCATTGATTGAGGAAGTTATCCCTTGATTAAAGGAGATCAGGATGAGTTGTACTTTGAGTTGTAATTAGTTAGCTTAGTTAAGTGAGTTAAGTCTAGTTAGATTAGTTTAAATAGTTTGTTGAACTAATTGTGAGTTCAGTTAGTTAATGCATGCATGCATGTAACTGTTGCACTTCAAATAACTAAATATTCTGTCATAAATAACTCATGCATGTCAGTTCAGTCAGACACTCAGTTGAGATTAGGTGATAGGATAGTGTACTATCAGTTGTAGGAATATTCCATGGAGGATATCACTTGCATGTAGAAGGAATTCATTTCTTGGAGATTGCGCAATTACTTTTGAGTTTGATGAGTGTGTGATGAGGCCAATTCACACAAGTGGCAGCATTGGACCCCAAGAGAAACTGCGCAAAGAAATAGGAGGCTTGGAGGCTAAGGGAAGTCATATCTTGTGTCTATTCAGTCCTTGAGTTGTATTGTTGGATTGTACTCAGAGAAGGATAGCTTGTGAGCTAATGCTTTGTGTAATCTAAACATATTTCCATGTGTATGATGATACAGAGATCGGGGTTTTTAGCTGAGGCTTTCCCTAAAGCATTCTTCTGTGTTCATGTGTGATTGGTTTCTCATTCTCAGTTATATGTGTTTTATTTGATCTTGCTCAAAATCAATTAAGCTTCCACAAGTTTGTTGTAGAAGTAGATCTTGTATTTTTCTTTAGTATATTGCATAATCTGTTGATCTACGGTGGGAATTTCTACAATCCTTTCCTTTTACTCTTCCATCTCATACCCACCCTCCTCCAGGGTTTCCAAAACCTCTAGTTATATATCAATGTTTTTTGAAACAACTTCATCGCTTAAAGTTTTTTCCTTTGCCCAAGATATCATTACCTATTTCAATATTTTTAGGTTTTCGATAAAGGACGAGGAAAGACAAAAGCCTTGGGATCTGATAAGTGGTCTCCATATCTCACGAACAAGGCTATTATAACACTGATCTTTTACCCATGAGGAGTTAAATTTAAAAGGGGAATCAAGCTTCCTACTGGTCCATTTTAACTCCAAAAAAATAGAAAAGTGGTCAAAATCACCTTTGAAGACAACCACTATCTGAATAAAGGATTTTGCACTTCTAGGTTCTCTTTTATCAAGAGACTATCCAAATGGTTTTCCACCCTAGCCTCTCCAACCCTCATGTTCCTCCAAGTGGGCTTATCCAGATTTTGTTTAAGAAGAAGTCATCCATAAGGTCTTTCTGGGCTAGTGGCCCCTAAGATTCTGACAGACCTAAGGAGACATTTAGATCCCCTCCCACCACAATATTTGAGTTATTCAACAAATATTTAGAAAGCAAGTTGTTCCAAAAACTAATTATTTCCTGACACGGGCCATAGATGTTAACAAGGGTAAGGTTTGAACAAATATCAAAGGAGAACACCTCCACCCCTAACACCTAGTCGAATCCCCAGTAGATCAGGAGTTTTATACTGTTGTCCCTAAAGCCCATAGTTAAACCCCCAAATCTTCCATTCGCATCAAGTGCCACAAAAGACCAACTAGGGAGCATAAAGCTCAAAGATTTCATCACTAACTCTCTAGCTCCAAGGGTCTCTTGGAGCATAATTACATTATAGTTAACAAATTTAAATAAATGTTTTAAAGCCAATTTCATTCGGCTGCTGGCTAGACCTCTATAATTAAAGTACAAGAAAATCATTTAGAAACCACCATAGGGCCCAATGCTACTGTAAGAAACCCTTTGAGGTATAATTGTTTTCCATTAAAAATATCAAGTTTAGCTTCTATCTAGGCCTTGGAGATGTTCATTTTCCATCCACGGGTCTTACGAGGACCCACATATTCCTGAAGGAAACCAAGACCACCCACAGGTTCATCTAGGAATTCTCTTTTGTCTCAAGGGCATAATTTGTAAAGAGGTTTTTCAAGGGGTGACTTCAACGAGAAGGGAAAGACAAAGCCCAAGTGGGGGGGACCAGATAAATTTAAAACCAAAATGGATGTAATAATGTTATCTAAGGCCATAGAAAAAAATTGGAAAGGCAATTCATGAGATGCTTTAAAAAACTTATCTCACATAGATAAAGATAAAGGTAATTCATGAAAGGCTTGTAACAATTTATCTAACAGACATTCATAGACTCAAACTGCATCAACGTCATTGGCTTCCTTTAAGTTCATCTAGGAATTCTCTTTTGTCTCGAGGGCATAATATGTAAAGAGGTTTTTCAAGGGGTGACTTCGATGAGAAGGGAAAGACAGAGCCCAAGTTGGGGAGACCAGATAAATTTAAAACCAAAATGGATGTAATAATGTTATCTAAGGCCATAGAAAAAAATTGGAAAAGCAATTCATGAGATGCTTTAAAAACTTATCTCACATAAATAAAGATAAAGGTAATTCATGAAAGGCTTGTAAAAACTTATGTAAGAGACATTCATAGACTCGAACTGCATCAACGTCATTGGCTTCCTTTAAAATTCTACTTTGAGAAGATGGGAGATATTTTTTAAGGCTCTAGTGTACCTTCATCATTCGCTTCTTTCAAAATTCTACTATGACAATATGAGAGATGGTCTTTAAGCCTCTAATGTACCTTCATCAGAAGTGCTTATTAATGGTAGATGTGATTGCTTTGCAAATGAAGTGAAAAATATTCACCATTGATATCAATTTTAAAATAAAAAATTTGTGAAACATGACAAACAATTTCATGCAGATATTATTAAATCTTAAAATTATGAGTAAAAATTATTAAGCATGCTCTTAAAAATATATAAATTAAACGTAGCATTCAAACATGATATTGTAAATAAACACAATTATTAGAAATGTATTTTTGTAAATGTTTAGCTATAAAAGTTATGTTTAGACATTCCAATGAATTAAAGGCCAAGCCTTTTAACATCAATTCATTCTGCAACATTCTATGTAACCATGGGTTTTAAATATTAATTCTCTGTGTAACATTCCACCCAACCATGAACTTTTTAACATCAATTCTCTCTGCAACAATTCATATCAATGTTGGGGTTATGAATCCACTAGAAATGCTTACTGGTGTTTATAGTCAACTAACACTACTCAATATCATAAAAGTATAGCACAAAGACATAACTTTTACAATAATTCCATCTGCCTAGTCATATTTCCCATCCATCTACACAATTGATAGAGATATTTTCAAAAAAGAAAAAATATATTGAAAAAAAAAAAAAACTCAAAGACATTTAATTAAATGATATATATATATATATATGAAAAAAGATAAGTAACAAGAAGTTAGCTTTGCTTTTGATATTTTTCGTTTATATTCCCTAAACCTTGCTGAGACTTGGGCTAGTGAAGGAAATGTATTAAGATCTATGATTAACGAGTTTGAAGCTCATTGACCCATAGTTAAGTAAACACATTAATTGGTAATTTAGTAGTAGTTTTGTTTACTGAATTTTCAATTCTCCCCGGTTGGTTGTTTCCTTTCAAATTGGGCAAGATTCCTGTATTTCATTTGTCTCTCATGAGAGTACGTTTCCCGCGCGATGTGGCTATACGTTTGCATGTCCCTTTGAGTGGTATCATATTTAAATTCTGACTTAAAGCCTTATTGTTTATGCCTCTTTTGTTCAAGGTTTTTTTTGAAATTCCTTTTGAATATCATTGTTTTAGAGTTTAATAATATCTTTCAATAAAAATATAGATTCTCAAATCCACGTCTATTAAAGATGGACAAAATTTCATTCGTAGATGACATAAACAGGTAAAGTATCTCACTCAGACTCTTGATATACACTTTTGGCCAACAAAAACACGGATCCAAACCTTTAACAAATGCATTTTGACACTGTAAAAGAAAAAAAAAAGAATTTACAAATAAGATATTAATAACTATATTCCAGTGTAAGGAGTGAAGCTCTAATACTATGAAAGAGTACAACCTAGAATATTCTGTGGAAGGAAAAAACCCCATTAACCTTTAAAATCCGTCAATCCAGTATAAGGAGTGAAGTTCTGATACTATGAAAGAGTACAACATAGAATAATCCGACGGAAAGAAAATACCTTGTAGTAGTTTCATAATGGATAAAAAAAAAATAAAAAGCTCACCAATAAAGAATAAACCTGTCAATTAAATTTAGCTAGAGTAATAAAAACAGTTATTATACCTTTCATGTAAATTCATAAGAAAAATTATTATACTCCTAACCTAAATTCAATTTCCACAGATAAGATGCTTGAATACATCTTTATAATAATATCTTATCTTATTATTTAAAAATCCCAAAAACTCAAAACATTATATCCTTTCATAAAATATTAAAACTAAAAAACAAATCAACAATAAAAATATTAAAACTAAAAACAAATAAACAATAAATCTCTGGCTGATTAAATAGCCCCCCAAAAAAATAATAATTTTTATTCTAATGGTTAGAAAATAACAATAAATTTTTGGTGCGTCGCATGTAGCAGCACTCCAATAAAATTTTGGTGCGTTGCATGCAGCAGCACTCCAAACTACATTGTGAGTTACATATCCTCTTATATAAAGAATCGTTCTTAATAAAATGTATTAAAGAAATCTACAAAATCTTTAGCACATGCACCATGTGTAACAAGAAATTCTCTCGGTTATAACTTCTCTTATTAGTCCCTGCCTCCGGCATGGTAGGGACTATAGGGTTCGATACGGGGTTGACCGTCTATTAATTCACCAGTTGACCTGCTTTTTTTTGGGTTACTTCAATTTTAACCAAAGTTTATTGGAAACAATTTTGCATTATGAAAATTTTAACCAAACTTTTGGATTTTTGCATTATGAAAATTTTAACCAAACTTTTGGATTTAGCCTCTTATTGCAGGCTTCACGTGCCCCAATGCTGTTTTTAGGGAGGGGAAAAGATTTTATCCTAAGTTTTTAAACGGGCAGGAGGGGAAGCTATTTTATCCTAAGTCTTTAAACAGTTGGGGCAGGTTACATAGCTTACAAGCTTACACTTGTCGTCACTGCTGGCTGCCAGGGTTGTTTACAGGTGCCGAGATAGGTTTGTTCAGGCTGCTTTCAGTCTTGCATTTCAAATATGGGATTCTTATGTCCTGGCAGGTGAAAGTTCTGCCTATTATGAGTATTGGGTAATCTTTAAACAGAGTTTAGTTTGCAAATTCTTCAATTAATACTCTAATGTATTGCAGTCTTTCTGTTGTAGGTGTTCTCTAGTGTTTGCAGTTTCCCAACCAGCTCCTAACGACATTCCACCCGGAGCTTTGCCAAGGCAGGCGTTCTAATTCCTTCGATCGTCCGGGTATGTCACTGATTGAAAATATTGGCGATTCCAGAATACTTGCATAGAGATGGGAGTCTGTGTCGAGGGTTTGATATCCTCTTTTGGTTTAAATTTGGATTTTCCAGTTACTACTCTGTCAAGAAGAGTTCTTAACAAAATGTATTAAAGAAATCTACGAAAACTTCACTAGTTATAACCACTTTCCATGCAACACTTAGACATTCTCATGTCATTATAACACTGTCATTATAACACTATCTAAAGACATTTCCGTTTCCATGTTTACGCTATTTTATAAATTTATTCATAAAGGAAGAAGAAAACTTACACTAGAAAGTTGTATTAATGTACACTAAAATATCTGGTTCCCTTTACAAAGTATTAAAGGTGAAATGCTGATATTTTATACCAGGGATGCAGTGAAGTTTTAATAATTTTGAAAACTTACACTAGAAAGTTGTATTAATGTACACTAATATATTTGGCTCCCTTTACAAAGTATTAAAGGTGAAATGCTGATATTTTATACCAGGGATGCAGTGAAGTTTTAATAATTTTTTGGAAAACAACATTTGGCTACTTATCTCAGCACCATGACTATTTATAAAGTAGTTGGTAAAACTGCATTCTTCTGCTTTGCTCCCATATGAGCAGCTGCTCGACTACTGTCCCACCCCACTGCAATTTGCGATATACAAGCACATCGAACGTAGCACGTTCAATCCAGGGCAGCTTGTCATCCTCTTATGTTAGTAATGGAAACTATTAGCTGCCCCATTCCCTCAGCTTCACACATCCATATGCCCACACTTGCTCCAAATATACGAAATTTTCAATACATGCAGCTACTCGATTTGCCTACATCTTCTAATGTACGGCTTTCAAAGCTTTGGAATGTTAAAAAACCATTCTATTTTTTCTACGAGAATCAATCAAGTCCGAAAACTTAAAAGTGGGCACATTGAGATATAAGGGAGACTTAAAAAAATCCACTTGATCTACCTCATTTTAAAATTAACCAGACTTGAGAAGATCATGGAGATTTTTGAGCATTTGTGTCTTCGTCAACATTTAGTGAATCTGATCCAATCATGGTATGGGAATTTACTTCACAGATCATAAAATTACTATAACATGGACGGTAACCATCATAAAATGGGAGAGATCTTTTGCCAATGCTGTTTTTCCTACTCAGAAGAGCTTTACCTATGGCATCATATATATAAAATTAGATCTATTGTAATATGAATTCTTACCATTGAAAATATATTTTGTCAAAGTTGACTTTCCTACTCCACTCAAGCCCACAATTTCTAGGCCATGAAAATTTCCACTCCATTGCTGTCTATTTGAAAAGTTAAATTATTCTCTTTGTAATGCTGTTTCAGAAAGGTTCTCAATCCGGGTGAAAGAAGGGGACGGTTTCGATACATCATACTTGGAATACCAGCAGTAGAAGTGAGTGCAGCCATTGCGAATTGGAAAATAGAAATGGAAATGGAGAGGGCTGTAAAGCTTAGGGGAATCGATGCAAATAATGAGCGATCAGATCGTTGGAATTTCAGAAGCCGAGAAACTTTAGGGAGGATTGTAATGACTAACCCTAGTCATTGTGCGCTGATTCAATACCCACCGCCCAATAAAAGAAAAAGTTCTCTTGGTCTTCTTCTCAACCACTATGTTTTAACGCGTTAACTTCACGCGCAGGTAGTGGGTGTACGCTCACAAATATATGGTCTGCAATTTGGCACGCATTCAACTATAAACTTTAACTTTAGGGAGGATTGTAATGCCTAAACTTAGTCATGGAGCACCGATTCAATACCCACCGCCCAATAAAAGAAAAAAAGTTTTCTTGGTCTTCTTATTATCAACAACAATCTTTGAACGCATTAACTTCGCGCGCAGGTAGCGGTTGTATGCTCACCAACATATGGCCTGCAATTGGGCACGCATTCAACTATAGAAGAGAACTTGTTCATTAAGTAGATTGGCCTGTTCATCACGATACAGATGATGGGTTACATGTTATCATAAAACCGATTCTATTATGCGGAATAAATATTTAAAAGAATCGTAAAGAACCATAAAAAAAAACGCATTCAACTATGGAAGAGAACTTGTTCATAAAGTAGATTGGCCTGTTCATCACGATACAGATGATGGGTTACATGTTAGCATAAAACCGATTCTATTATGCGGAACAAATATTTAAAAGAATTGTAAAGAATCATAAAAAAAAATTGATGCCCAAGAAAATATACCTCTTGCCATGGATGCTTGCTCACTAAGTTCTATTATGCAGAATAAATACTTAAATACTTAAAAGAATCCTAAAGAATGATAAAAAAAAAATTGATGCCCAAGAAAATATACCTCTGACATTGATGCTTGCTCACCAAGTGGAAACAAATGAAGTTTCCCAAAACAATAATATCACTCGAGAGAAAATGGAGCACTCCTCCTTCACTGAATGTTTGACTATATGAAGAACCCAAATGTCTTTTAAAAAATGCTAGAAATACTTTCAACAAAAGAAAACCCTGAATACTGGCTAGTAAAACAGGTCTAAACAAGGTGTATTTACAGCATTCTAACAACACCCTTACTGCCAAAGAAAAACTGTGTTGAGACACCAAGTGCGAACAACTAAGACTGCTCTAAATATCATCTAAAGGCTAGTATTTTTAGGACAAAGAGAAGGTGATCATGTACAAGCTTTAGCTAATACTAACGCAAGCATTATAAGTCTCATACGCTGGATCTTATAATAAGACTTCATTTCCCTACGAATAACAGCAAAAACCACTCCGTAACAAAAAAAAGAGTATAGAGAGACGAGAACGTAGTGCCAGAGGGGAGGTTAATCTGGCAGTATTCTAGCATCTATAGTTTTCCAAGATCTGCTCACTCTCATTTGATGGTGTAAGACTAAAGGGAATTGAGTTAGTGAGCTTGGGGATCAACAAAAGTATTTATAGCCAAGCTTCCATCAAGCTTCTGTTGGCTATGTGTCAAGTGTTCCACAGATCATGGTAGAGAACCGCAGAGGGAGTAATGGACCACTCCAGAAGCTCCCAACAAGAAATTAATTAACTGAAGATAGTTTCCGTAATTTAAATAAATGACTGAATTTGGTTTCCATGATTGAAGGAAGTGACTGCAGTTTACTTCCGTAATTGTAGGCGGCAGTTGGGAAACGTAAAGGGAGCTTAACATTCTCCCACTTGGTCCATAATTCCAATCTTTAATGTCTCATCTTAAAACCCATTATAATTTGTATTAAGTAATAGATACATGAATCATGGCGATAAGTCCTCTAATGACGAGTATTATCTTCCATGTATTACTATGTATTTATTTGTATTAAAATTTATGTGGCAACAATTTCTTAATGAACAAACCCTATGTTTATTCTTGGTCCTACAGAGATGAATTTTCTCAAATCAAATTAAGGTGCACATAAATATGAGAAAAACATCACAATAATTAAGAATTTCATTAAAATAACATTGTCCTTACAATGAGAAACTACATAATGGAACCAAGTCCCATATTCATTACATGATCCTTCAATTTAAATGGTGGCATGCCCTTAGTCAAAGGATCAGTAATCATCAACTCAGTGCTAACATGCTCAATGACCTCTTTCTTTTCTTTAACATGTTCCCTTATAGCTAAATACTTAATGTTGATGTTTATTTCGACTCCCACTTTTGTTGTTTTTAGCCATAAAAACAGTAGCTAAATTGTCGCAATATATTCTCAATGGCTTAGAGATAGAATGCATAATTCTAAGCCAAGAAATGAAACTCTTAAGCCATACACCATGAAAAGTAGCCTCAAAATAGGAGACGAACTCGACTTCTATAGTGGAAGTGGAAATCAAGTCTGCTTGGCACTCCTCCATGATACAGATCCACCGGCCATCATAAAAGTGTATCATGATGTTGATTTGCGTGAATCAACACATCCACCAAAGTCAGAATCTGAGTAGCCAATTACTTCCAAATTGTCCGTCCGTCTATACATAAGCATGTAGTTTTTGGTTCCTTGAATGTACATCATTACTTTCTTTGCAACTCTCCAGTGGTCTAAACCTGGATCACTCTGATATCATCCCAACATTCCCACAACAAATGCAATGTCAGGTCTTGTGCAGACTTGAGCATACATTAGGTTTCCGACAACAAAAGCATATGGGATGTTCTTCATTTGTGCCCTTTCAAAGTCATTCTTCGGGCATTGGTTCAAATTGAACGTATCACCCTTCACAATGGGAGCGACACTTAGTGAACAATCCTTCATCCGAAATCTTTCTAAAATTTTATTAATATAGCTTTCTTGAGACAAACCCAAGATTCCCACTACCACCTTGCCCAGATCCATCAGTATACCCTGCATAGGCAGAGCTATAACCAGTAGCTAAGTAAGCATCAGTAGCAGTAGACCTAGCACCAACACCAGCATATCCAGTAGTAGCACCTACACTAACAGCAGCAGCCCTTGATGCAGCAGTTCTTTATTCTGTAGACTAAGCAGTTGTTGGTTCAGTAGTTGAAGCACCAGTAGATCCAGCAGCAATAGTAGATCCAGTGGAACGAGCACCAGCAAAAGTAGTCAATCTAGTAGCTTAAGCAGCACCTATTGAACCAGCAGCATCACTAGTTGTTGACCTTGAACCAGTTGATCCATCAGTAGAACCATAAAAGGCATAGGCATAGGCACAAGTAGCATAGAAAGCAGGTGACCCAGTAGATTAAGCTGATGACTCAGCAGTGTATGTGGAAGAATACAGAGATATCTTCACTTCACCTACAGGGGTGCCTCTGCACTGTTAATTCAAGCATTCAATTTCTTTGATACCTAGATAGTAAGCAGCATCTTAGTTAGTTGTTTCAGCACCCCTAGCAGAGGAAGCATATGGCTTAGACGGGAAGAATTTGTCTCTATGGATCTTAATGCCAATGAAATAAGATGACTCACCTATATTCTTCATATCGAAATTTTTAGAGAGGAATTGTTTCACCTCATGCAGCAAACCCTTATCATTGGTTGCTAGCAAAATGTCATCCACATATAAAACAAGAAAACAAATTTTACTCCCACTGACTTTCAGGTATATACATTGATCCATAATGTTTTCTACAAAATCGAATGAAGAAATTACATTATGGAATTTCAAATACCATCCGCGGGATGCTTGTTTTAAATCATATAAGGATTTCTTGAGCTTGCAAACCAATTGCTCAACATCACCAGAGGGGAATCCTTCAGGTTGTTTCATCTAAACTTCCTCCTCTAGATCTCCATTGAGAAATGTTGTTTTCACATCCATTTGTTGCAACTCCAAGTCAAAATGGCTACTAATGCCATAGTAATGTGCGAGGAATCTTTCTTAGATACAGGAGAGAAAGTCTTCGTGTAATCGATTCCTTCTTTTTGAGTGAATCCCTTAGCAACAAGTCTTTCCTTATATCTCTCAATGTTTCCCAATGAATCTTTCTTTGTCTTAAAGACCCATTTACATCCAATGGATTTTGCACCATTAGGCAACTCAACAAGATCCCATACTACGTTACTCTTTATAGAATTCATCTATTCCTTAATGGCATTGTACCATAATTCTGATTCTTTGCAACTCATGGCTTGGGAAAAGGACTCGGGATAATTTTCGGCTCCAATGTTGTAGTCAGATTCTTGCAGATAAACAACATAATCATCAGGAGTTGTTGATCTCTTTGGTCTAGTAAATCTTCTTCATGTTGTACCACCATCTTCCTGAGAAGTATGTGGTTCAACTCTTTGTTCAAAAATTCTTGGAAACTCTTGAAGTACCTGATCTACTGGAATGTCGTCAGCAGCTTGTGGAACTTCAACAATTGGTTGTTCAATAGCAGTTTGTACTTGAGGGGTGCTGTGAAGAATAACCAATCTATCACTTAAGGTGGAAGGTTGAGATTTTGAATGATCCTTCTCAGAAATGTGTTCCTGGTTTGATCGCTCCCACTAAACAAGTCATTTTCTAGAAACTTTGCATTTCTTGATTCCACAATCCTAGTGCTTATGAGATGGATAGTAAAATCTATAACCTTTAGACCTTTCAGCATATCGTATGAAACACCCACTAATGGTCCTTGGGTCCATCTTCTTCTCCTGTGGATTATATATTCTCACTTCAGACAGGCATCCCCAAATGCGCATATGCCGCAAACTCGGTTTCCAACCTTTCCATAATTCAAATGGCGTTTTAGGAACAACTTTGGTTGGAACTCGGTTTAATATATACATTGTCGTCTTAAGTGCTTTAGTGCATAAGGATTTAGGAAGATTGGAGCTGCTAATCATACTCCGCACCATGTCGAATAATTTTTGGTTTCTTCTTCCTACTACATCGTTCTGGTCGGGTGAACGAGGCATGGTGTATTGGGCAACAATCCCATGCTCTTGAAGAAATTTTGCGAATGGCCCAGGTGCTTGTCCATCTTCTGTGTGTCTACCATAATATTCTTCACCTGGATATGATCTCACGATGTTAATTTTCTTGCTGCATTGTTTCTCTACTTCAGCCTTAAAGCTCTTAAAGGCATCTAATGCTTCATTCTTTTTATGAAGCATGTAGAGATACATATATTGTGAGTAACCATCTATAAAAGTGATGAAGTATCTCTAACCATGCGAGTCCATGTCTGGACTACATATATCAGTATGTATGATCTCTAATATGTCTGAACTCCTATTGGCACCTTTCTTTGACTTCTTGGTCTGCTTTCCTTTATGCAATCCACACAAGTCTCAAAATCAATAAAATCCAGAGTATTAAGTACCCCTTCATTTACTAATCTTTTAATTCTTTCTATGGATATATGACCTAGTCTTCGGTGCCATAATTTAGAGGAATTTTCATTAATAACACATCTTTTAGTGCCAGGGTGAACATGCATTGAATCATAAGTGACATTGTTTTGTACATTAATTCAGTAAATACCATTAGACAAAATACCATTCCCAACACAATCAGATTTATAAAATAAACTGAAAGATGTTTATGAAAAGTTAAAGGAATATCCAAAAGGTACAAGCCTTGAAACTGAAATCAAGTTTCTAGAAAATCTTGGAACATAAAAGGTCTTTTCTAATTCTAAAACAAAACCATTATTAAAGTTAAATAGCATGTTCCTATAGCTTCCACATGCGAACCCATCTTGTTTCTTGATAAGATGCTTTGTTCACTTCCCACTGGCTTCCTTAGGTTTCGCAAACCCTGCAAGGAATTCGAAATGTGAATTGTTGATCCAAAATCAATCCACCAGGTGTTAATATTGACATTAACCATATTAGATTCATAAAAAACAAATGAGATTTGATTACCTTTGTTCGCAAGCCATTTCTGAAATTTGGCGCATTCCTTCTTCATGTGTCCCTTCTTTTTACAGAAGAAACACTTGGAATCCTTCTTGATATTGGCTTGGGAAGGTACTTTACCTTTCCCTTTCCAATTGGCTTGAGATTTTCCCTTTCCTTGCATTGCCAACATTGCACTTTCTCCCAGTTCCATCACCAGTCTCTCTTCCTATTGAACACACATGGTCATGAGTTCATTAATTGACAATTTATCCTTATGTGTGTTGTATGAGATTTTGAAGGGTTTGTATTGGTGTGGAAGGGTTTTCAGGATGTAGTGCACTAGGAAGGACTCCGATATTTCAACCTCGATTTTCTTCAATTGAGCCACAGTGTCCCTCATTTGCATGATGTGATCGTGCACACCTTTCACACTGGTGAGCCTTAGGGATGAGAACTTCATGATTAGCGTGCTTTCTAGTGCCCTGTTTGAAGTGACGAATTGATCATCAATGGGTTTTAACAAGTCTCAAACCTTTTCATGCTAATCAATGGAACCACAAATACCAACTGAAATTTTAGTCTTAATAAGCATCATGCTTAAGCGATTAGATCTCTCCCATCATTCATAAAGCGTGATGTTCGCTGCAGTGCTGGTATTAGTGAGTCCCAATGATTCATCTTTCCTAATAGCATAGTCTATGTCCATCCACCCCAAATGAAGGAGAACCCTCTCCTTCCAGACCTTATAGTTATCTCCCTTAAGCTCAAGGATATCACAACAAATTTTAGAGAAATTTGTAGGTTGTACAACTGCATAAAATTAAATATCACATGCTCATGTTAAAATTGAGGCCTAAAAATAAAATTTCATGCTTTTATCAATGTAAATCATGCTTAAAATTGAATCTAATGACATAAAAATTGCTTGTGGGCTAAATTTTCAATTCATGCATATTCAATTATTCTTTATAATAGAATTTGTCAAATTCTTCACTCAACTCATAATTCTAAGGGTATATTATAATTATAATTTGATATAAATTCTATCTTAGTTTTCAACTTTATGATAAAACTATTAATTCATAATTCCTGTGGGATAAAATTTATTATATTTATTATAATTAATTACAATTAATGTCTAAATATTCTTTATGTGATCCTAATCAATCGTAAAATATAATATTATTTAATTGAGATGTTGTGGCTATTCTCTAATCAATTAAAAATTGTATAGATCACTCAAACATTATTTATTATAAATTGCATAAACAAAAATAACTTAGGCTGGAAGTAAAGTTTAAAGGTAAGCATGAATATAACCAGAACTGTAAGTGATAGAGTACGAGTAAAAACCACCATAAAATAAAATAAAAGCACCGCTTCATGCAAATTAAATATGAGCATAGTTATAAATTTGCACAAAAAATACACCTAGGTAGAAATAAAATTCGCTCTGATACCAAATGCTAGCATAAAAACGATTCTATTATGTAGAATAAATCCTTAAAAGAATCGTAAAGAATCATTTAAAAAACTTGATACCCAATAAAACATACCTTCGGCCATTGATGCTTGCTCACCAAGTGAAAACAAATGAAGTTCCCAAAACAATAATATCACTCGAGAGACAGTGGAGCACTCCTCCTTCACTGAATGTTTGACTATCTGAAGAACTCAAATGTCATTTAAAGAATGCTGGAAATACTTTCAACAAAAGAAAACCCTAAATACTAGCTAGAAAAATAGGTTTAAACAAGGTGTATTTACAGCTTTATAATAGCATCCTTATTGCCAATCTGCCCGAGAAAAACTGTGTTGAGACACCAAGTGCAAACAGCTAAGACTGCTCTAAATATCATCCAAAAGGTTTTACTCATTTTGTCTTCTTGACCTCTAGTATTTTCCAGACAGAGAGAAGGTGATCATGTAGAGGCTTTAGCTAATACTAACGCAAGAATTATAAGTCTCATATGTTGGATCTTATAATAAGACTTCATTTCCCTACGAGTAACATAAAAACCACTCCGTAACAGAAAAAGAGTATAGAGAAATGAGAATGCAGTGTGAGAGGGGAGGTTAATCTGGCAACATTCTGGCATCTATAGTGTTCCAAGCTCTGCTCATTCTCATTTGATGGTGTAAGACTAAAGAGGATTGATTTAGTGAGCTTGGGGACCAAACATAAGTATTTATAGCCAAGCTTCCATCAACCTTCTGTTGGCTATGTGTCAAGTATTCCACAGACCATGGTAGAGAACTGCAGACGGAATAATGGACCACTCCAGAAGCTCCCAACAAGAAATTAATTAAATAAAGATAGTTTTCGTAATTTAAGGAAATGATTGCAGTTGGTTTCCATGATTGAAAGAAATGGCCGTGGTTTACTTCTGTAATTGTAGGTGGTAGTTGGGAAACGTAAAGGGAGTTTAACATTACAAACTTACAACTAGCACATGACAAGATTGTCAGATGCACTCATGTAAATGTCAATATCATAATCATCATAGAAACTAACGTAAGAGGCCAGATATGGGAAAAATTCATTGCATCCATATGCCCATCCATAAAACAATGTGGGAAATTGAAAACTGGGATTGAATTTAAAATTGAAATTGTTTTTTTGTGATTTTTTGGTGTTATGTGTTTAAATTTAGTGGAAAAAATTGTGGTGAAATCTTGATTTGTGTTATTTAAACTAGTTTTTTGATTTTATATATAGATTCAACACTATGAAAAGCTTTTTGGATACTTCTATTGTGCAGGGGTTACCCATCAAACTTATGATTTCAATAAATTCCACCAAATTTTAGAGAAATTAAACCAAAAAATCTAAAAAAAACTTTCAAAAAATCATGCTAATAATAACTAGTTTAAATTTTAAATTATAGAGTGCACCTTCAGAATATTGACTTTACTTTATTGATAATATCTGATAAAATTGACCTTTGAAACCTAGCTCAATAGTTCATTCTGAATATTCTATGGGAAAAGGCTATAATATCTATTAATTATTGAACTGTCAAATATTTTATTGAGTATTCAATATTATGTTTGAGGTTAGTGGTGCCAATAGGATACATCATAATCATGCTTATGAAAATGAAACTTATAGTTGTATACTCAACCTTTTTAATACCGTTAAAGCTGGAACCCAACACTTTAAATCACGAATTTTTAGGGATCTTTAGTGGCCCTACGATTAGTTGTGTAATTGTACAATTATTAGAAAAATTTAGAAAAATATAAAGAGCAGAGATTGATTTTACACAACATAAATTTCACACGGTATATTATTCATTTCAACAATTATATATAGGAAACTATACATTGGTTTTGATACTTTTAGATAATGACTCTAACTCATTACATGAGAACAAATAGCTTCTAGAATGGCACCTATGGACTCACAATGACAACTACACATGATATGGAAGCATTACTTCTAACACCCTCCCTTAATGCTTACATGGAAAACATATTCAACAATAAATAAATATATCTCTAACTTGTCTCCATTAGCACCCACATTCACTCTGGAATCTCGCAAACTTCGCTCCTTCAACACCATATGAGCGAGCTATTACTTGACCTCCATTTAAAACATAACCGCCTCTGACCATCATTGATGAACTTTGCACCATCAACAATATTGACAAATCGGCTCGTCGGGGCTTCCGCGATAAGATCCGTCAAGTAGTGAACCATCCTATGGACCAACCACCATTTGTCAGATATTTCACTTTTGGCTATCTGTCAGTTAATAGGGTCAGGGCCCACAAAGCCAACAGTAATCCTGGAACTTTGAAACTCATCCTGAAATTGAGTGAACATGGTCAAGTACTTCGGAATTAAGTCGCCCTTATCCATCTTGATCTTTCTAATTTTTCCCTTCAATGCCAGGTTCCTGTGGTCACCACTATTTTTGACACAGGTCTGTCAATGCCTTCCACATTGCAAATGGAGTTTCTTACCGTGGAGATTCAACACAATGTGATATAAAACTCCTTCTAGGATAATCCTTCTTGCTTTTTCCACACACATTCTCCATCCATCCATATCTTTATCGTCAAATGTTGGAGGCTTTAGAATATCACAATCTATTAATTCCTTGACCCCATTGTCTTCCAACACTACCTCTGTCTTGTCCTTCCAAGTTATTTAATTTGATATTTCCTCCAGGGCATATTAGGTCTTAAACCGTAGAATGACATATTGTTGGCTCTGAAGTATGAACTTGCAAATTTGATTTCACCTACACAACAAACTCGAATTCTCCTCTTCTATATTGTCTTCAACTCCAATACCATGTAGATTTTTACTATATGTTCAATAGCTTATTTGATATGCTAAAGCACAAGACAAGAATCTACTCTACTCTTCAATAGAAACAAAAATTCATTTATGAAAAAAATAAGTGGAAAAGGAAGAATTTCAATCGCAGATAACACAATATTTCTATGGGGAAAGCAACTGCTCAAAACCCTAACTATCTATATTGGATTGACTAGAAGATCTAAGAAGAAAATGCAATGCTTGTTCAACCTGAACAATTCCTATACAAGTACAATCTATCTGTCTTCTGCAAAAACCAGCTCAAGCCAACACTTAGCCAAATCTGTTGTATGCAAAGCCCCTACTTCCTAATGTAATTCCTGAGGGAACTAGCCCATATTTAATTGGGAAATTATCTCTCCATAACTACACAATCCATCATAGGCCCTTAATTGATTGCATGCACCATCTGTACAACTGGAAAATTATACAACTGATCATACATTGTCCCTAAACTCTAATCTCAACAGGGTCTTCCTCAGAACTAACATGCATGAGTTATTTATGAGTGCATCTTCAGTTAATTAGTTGATCTTGGAGGATTGATCCAGGTGGATCTTCATAAAAGTACTAGTGGCATGGTAAAAGGCTCAAAACTCAAAGTGGAAGAATTTCGATAAACTTAGCATCAGATCTAAGTTCTCGTCATACTAACGACACTCAAATTCGAGTCCAGATAACAAAATTAGAGCAAGTCAAAGTTTGTGTTTGACTTGTTGAGGTGGCATGAGAATATGACATCGAAAAAGTCTCAGTGAATGAGGGAGTGCCATGCGGCAGGTTGGCATTGGGTCCAGCATATCGCATATCGACACAAGAAGAAGAAGCGACTTAAGAATCGGCCCCGACAAGGTCCCGATTGTGATTGCTATATCGCATATCACAAGTTAGAGGTGGAACACATATATGAATCGACCCCAACTTAGTCCAGTTGTGATGCAATATATATCACAATCGCAGTTCGCAGGAGGGGAGTGGTAGCATGGAGTGACACCCCGACCCATGCCGATTTCGATTTGCGCAGAGGATCCAAACCCGATATGTTATATGTTGTGGTTTATAAATCTCATTGGGTCCATCATATCGCAAAGCGCTGAAGTTGGGTTGATACGCTAATGGGTTCCACACTGATTGTGATTTGTGGGGAGGAGCTGGATGCGATATATTATATATTATGTTCCATAAGTTGGTAGGTCCATATATCACATAAGTGTCTGTTGTATTGGCTTTGGATTGTCATCGAATAGTTAAAATCACCGATAAACCTGCCACTCGGCCTTAAGCGTATTTAATGGGTTTACTATGTTTAAAAAGGATTTCACTATTGATACAAGGTTGTTGCCATATAACCTTCCAGCCCAATCCTACCTGCCTAAACTTGGTTATTATGTTAAAGCTACCCCAATTTTGAGGGATGCTGCCATGCTTATATATATGAATATTGTGTCAGAAAAAGGCATGGGGAGTTAATAGATAGTTTAGAAGAACATGTTCATAGTAGAACCTGACCCTGGCAGTAGGCCAAACCATGCCTTGACCTATAGGGAGGTTTTGACAGTTTGCAGAAGGCCCGCTTATCCAAATTGGGAGTTTGTGTTGGACAACTAATCCTCTAAGGGTTCGTGTGGAAGCTGAAAAACAAAAAGGAGTCCAAGAGACCACTTGGAATATGAATCCAAGGGTCACACCATGTACTATAAATGTATATCATTTGTTAATAATAAATGTACTCTCATGTTTTATCTTTCATACTCTTTCTACCATGTGTGTGTTTAACATGGTATCAGAGCAAGTGATCTCCTACCCTGCTTAAGTGTGAGCCACCTATTTCTGTGGCCTTTGTAAACCAATGCTCTCCTCCTGATTATACCTTTCTGAGCATTTTTTAGAAATAGAGGTTGTTACCTCTATCAGCTCTACCATTGCTTTATTGTGAGCAGACCTGCCCCTACGACTACAAAGAGGAATATTTGCATACCTATTATGAACAAATCCTGGCCCTCTGCAACTTAGATTCTCTATTCTAAAATCCTATCAGCCATATTTTAGTTGCATTCTCTGCGCACACTTTCCAAAATAGAAAAATTCTGATATACTTGACATTAATGCTTCCAAGTTTGGCATACCTGCTCCTATTGCCACTGGATACCTGCTCTTGTCGCTGCTCCATACAAGCATACAAAAACGCTCAACCTATTGCTCTCCATACCAGAGTCTGCTGGTTGCTCTGCGTTAACCATACAAATTATGGCCCATACAAATATTTTCTCAGCTCTACGTTAACCATCACTACTCCTGATGTGCATACACTGCTCCTACTCTTGATGTGCATACGCTGCCTTTATTTCGTCCATATCTGAGCCAAATGCTGAATAGTGGCTATTGAGAATGCCAAAACAAATCTGCGTGTTGGAGATTCAAGATCTTTTGAAAGGCCAACATGAACCAGCCTGTAAACCTGCGTTTCATGTGACCATGTATACGCCGCTCCATTGCACTTGTGTTTCTCCTGTGTGTGCCCACTTGGAAAACTCGTAAAATTTTATTCAATAAAATGTTGCTCTTAGTATTCCTTTTTGACGAAGAATGGGGTTGGCTTTGGTGTCTGAGCCCATGCACACTTCTACTGCTAAGGGTGAGGCACATGAGGATTCAGCTGCCCTCGGATTACAAGAGAATGGAGTGACTGTAGGATGAGGTCTCACTTTCAAATCGTTGGAGATACAATCAGGTCATTGTGAGGATATTCCATGAAAAACAGAGCTGGAGATACATCTCAGTGCATGCCTGGTGGGACACAAACACGATGTGAACATGCAACATTCTTTGAAGAGAGAGAAAGTGGAATCATTTCCATAGAAAGTAGAAAATTGAAGCATTTGTATCATCTACCTTCACAAGTGCGAACATTGCTTCAAGGTCGTTGAAGATTGGAATCCTGACTTGGCCTTCTCCTTGAGGGATGATGAGGTATCACAAACTGAAGGACTGTTAGTTGATCTTCGACATGGTCAGTTCGAACGCTACCTTGAATGTTGCTCCTCCCACGCTAGGCTGCTCACCTCAGCCATACCCCATCTCTCACCTTCCTCCACGGTGAACACTCCCATCACTACGGCTACGCTCCTTGATCATCTCTTGGCATTCATTTCAACAGAGATTGAAAGTTCGATTTGTGGCTAAACATACCCTCCTCCCATGTTGCACTGCTCCACATTGAACACTGGTGCAGTAGCTGCATAAAAATTCACTCAAGTTCCAGCATAATCACGATGAGGAGAACGACCTCCATAAGGTGAATGATAATGCTACATGGGATTGTGGTGAGTGGGATCATGTGAATATATTGTTGTGGCTTTTTCTTGCAATGTTGTGCTCCTGTTCAAGGAGGATTACATATTTTCCCATCTGAAATTGTGGTTTTGCAACGTCTTTCTCCGCCCGTTGCAATATCCTATCCAGGAGCTCACCTTCATCACTTTCACATGCCTCCAGCTCCAAACCATTTAACTGTGAAACATCAAACAACGTTTTTTTCCAATCTGCAATTGTTTGTTGGCTCGAACTCCTTTTCTTTTCATGTCCTCTCAAGGATTCATCATAGAGTCCATTGTTGTCCACAAGGCACCCAAGACATCTCAAGATTTGACCATCGCCTGTCTTGATCCATATTTCGGGAGGCTTGACATCATAAAAGACAAGAACAATAGGAGCCTTAGACTTCAATATCAATAAGAGTTCATCGAGGCACTGTTCTGATTGGGAATATTTTGGAGAGAATATAGGTATATGAACAGAGGTTGTTGCAATAGCTCCTTCTATTCGAGAATCTAAGCAGTCTCCCAACTGCACTTCTGGCTGGTTGAAAAAGGCTCTTTTGCAACATTAAGCATTGAACATGAGGTGTTTTACATCAGTATGTACGCTAGTTTGATATAGTTTTCTAGTGAAAGAGGACGAGATCACTGGAAGATAGTAAGGTATTACAGCCTGCTCTTCGGGTCTTGATTTTTTGGGCTACCTTGTGTCCATTCGCTTTTACCACAATGAAACTCTCTCCAAATACACGAGGAATCTTGCAAAGTCTTTCAAGTCTTGTCAAATAATTTTGTGTGGAGTAGAAGAATGTTATGTGACATTAATTATGGAGGGATATATACGCTCGAATTTGTGTATTTTGAAAACCATAGTAGGTTGTGAGCTTGAACTCTTCCAATGAACTTGTTGTTTGTTGGAATAGAGCAGAAGAATTTATTTGATAGCCACACACAAAGGAGAATCATTTTTCAAAGACAATATTTATCATTGGGCACATTTAATTTTGAAGAATATTGCATTATTAGTTATTTGCCTTTACAAGTACATTGTGATCATTTGTTGACTTGAGCTGTTTAAATAGTGACAAAAATTCATCGATTATTGGAGTTATTGAGAACTCTAATCATGTCAACTGTTGACAACACATTGCAAATCAGTAAAGACACTCTGTGTGACATTCAGACTTGCCTATATAATGCACAAGAAAAGATTGAGTTTTTGCAGTTTGAATCTCAGTTTCAACAAGAAGAGCTAAAACATCGTAAGCATCATTCTGTTCAGAACATTGAGATAAACTCCCATCAACAGCAAGTCAATATTGTTGAAGTTCATTTAGATCCAGTGCCCAATGAAGTAGCAGAATTACATGTAGATGCAGAAATTTAGTCTGCACTTCCCAAGTTGGTCATCAGATCTTGGGAAGAGCTTGTCCACAAAAAGCACAAAACTGGTCTTGGATATGACAAGGATGTGTCCTTTCATATTCCAAACTACTCCAAACCAATCCAATTTCAAAGTGCTGGATTTCTTCAGGATGGTTCATATTCACCTGCTCCTCATGACAGTTCACCTTCAGCTGTTTCAGATTCTAGTTCTCTTCCACAAAAACCACAACAAATTGTGAAATGCCAACACTGTGATTGAGTTGGCCATCTGAAAGATCATTGTTTTGATATTCATCCATGTAAGCACTGTCATAAAACCAGCCATTCATCAAACAAATGCTTCAGAAATAAACCTCCTGCAAGAACAAAGATTCATCTTGGATGGATCGCTTCTTGGCAATGGACATCAACAGCCAAGAAGATATTTTAGTCACATGTCAGAACTTGCTCTAGAGTATTGAATAGTCTTGCAGTTGAGTTTTCGATATCATCTCACCTTGTATCTGATAAGGGGGGAAATGATGGTCATCTACAAGCTTCAAAGCCACATTAAGCGAGCCTGAGCCACAACCTGCCACACTAGATTCAGAGTTGTAGCCGAAGACAAAGATGCCCCTAAGCATGCCTTCAGTCAATGGTACCTATTCAAAGAATTGGGGACACTTCCTCTAGCAGAAGACTTCAACTTCTTGCCAGTTTTGGAAGAGTGCCAAGAATTGCATTAAGCATTCCAGAGCTGTTGGTCATCCTTAAACCATCACAGGTTGCGATTTCCCATTTTAGGTTGAAGTTCTCCCTTTTATGCGGGGTGAGACCTTCCTTTCATGGTTGAAGGTTTCCCTCTTCAAAACATCATAAGAACTTCCTCTAGCAGAAGACTTGAGCTTCATGCTAGACTTGGAAGAGTTCTAGGAACTACACTAAGCATTCCAATGTTGGTCGTCATCCTTAAACCATTTCCCTTGACTCATACATAACCCTTCAGATTAAGGGGGGGAATGTTGGACACCTAATCCTCTAAGGGTTGGTGTGGAAGTTGAACAACCAAAAGGAGTCCAAGAGACCACTTAGAATATGAATCAAAGGGTCACACCATGTACTATAAATGTATGTCATTTGTTAATAATAAATGTACTCTCATGTTTTATCTTTCATACCCTTTCTGTCATGTGTGTGTTTAATAGTTTGGATAAGCGTTGTTGCACTAATTTCGCTAGGCGTTCAATGGTGCTATCTATTTTCTAAAGCTAGGCTCTCCATTCTCTACCCATATTTAAGCTTGGAGGTATATGGGTTGTAATTGCTTGTTGTTTTTACTTTTATCTCTTTTATGGTACTAATCGAGTGAAGGCCTCCCGACTATTGAGAAAGGCCTGGAGACGTAGTCCAAATTGGATGAACTCTGTAATCAAATCATTGTGTCATATTTTTTGGGTTATTCTATTTATTTCCGCATTGTTTACATGATTTTAAGTTCTATGGTTAATTAACTTTGTTATATGTAATTCTGATGCAGAAGTAAGTAAAATATCTTGCACCAAGTTTGGTATGAGAGAAGTTCTTTGTAGATGTGAATTGTGTGAGTTTATTCTAACCCAGAACAAGCTACGAAAAGGAGAAGGAACGCTTAAGTCCTTTGATCCCGAAGCAGGATGTTGACAATGAAGAAGAAACATGGCCAGTGAAGAAGCTCGTTGGAAAGAGGAACATAATTTCTGCAAGGTATTCTACAGTATGGTAGGGAAAGTAGACAAGTTGTTCAGATAGTATGAGAAGGAACTTGGGCATGAGAAGAAAGATGTCGATGACCATGGGTCAAAAAATCATGAAGATGGTGGAGAAGAGCCTCATCCCTCTCGTCCTTCAAGTGATGGTTCTCGTCACTCTCATCGAAATTCCAAGCAGACATCTAAGAAACTGTTCTTCATGTTCGATGTAAAGTTTGACCTGCCCATGTACAATGGAGAGTGCAGTGCATAAAAACATAATAACTAGATAAGATAGATAGAGGTTTATTGCCGAATCCAATAGATCGAAGAAAATGAGGTGAAAGTCCAGTTTGCATCCCTTCAATTGAGCGACACTTCTCTTGTTTGGTGGGAGAGCAAGTTGCAGAGGTGTTGCACAAAGTCAACTAACCTTTTGTCCTCTTGGTCTAGTTTTATTTCTGCATTGAAAGACCAATTTTATCCTTTGGGTTATAAACAAAACCTACTTATGGAATGGAAATATCTAAGGAAAGCTAAGGGCCAGAATGTGCAAAGATTAACTGAAGAATTTCGGAAGAAAGCACTGAATCTGGGAATCTCATTAGATTCACTCAACACTGTAACTAAGTATCTTGGTGCACTACATAGTTACGTAAGACACTCACTATTACTGTTTGAGCCTACTACAATTGATGCGACCTGCGTAAAGGCTATTCATATTAAAAGTTGAGGAAAGAATGACAAAGATGATCAAGCCAAGAAGACATCGTTCAAACCTTAGCATAGAAAATTCCAGAAGAAAGGAAAAAGGAAGGATAAGAAGACTGTTGCATCCAAGAAAGGGGATGGAGCAACACCCTCTTGCACTCATTGCAAGAAACATGGTCATGTCAAGGACCATTGTTAGAAGCTAAATCTAGATTGGAGATCAAAGAGATTTGGTGGAAAGGGGAAGCAGAAGACAATGGCAATAACGCAGGACCTTGGATCAGAGTTCGGTAATGAGACATTGATCACAACAGTGGGCACAAGAGGTACTCTTTCTATTAATGACAATTTTGATCCTGTTACAAGTACTAGTTATTTGAATGAGCCTGTAAGTAATGAGCAGAAAAGAATTGAGCTATTCCACATTAGAGTTGTCATAAAATATACAAAGGTGGAAAATCTGTTTGATTCAGGTTCCTAAGAAAACTTAACCTCAGAGTCCTTAGTGGAAAATTTAGGCCTTGAAACTAAGCCTCATCTTAGTCCATACCTACTTGGTTGGGTAAGTGATAAAGCCAAATTACTGGTCACCAAGCAGTGCAGGGCCAAATTGTTATTGCTTCTAAATTAGTTGATGAGGTGGAATTAGATTTAGTTCATTTGGACATTCGTGGAATCATCTTGTGAAGCCCATATCTATATGACAGAAAGGTAATTTTCTTTCGGCATGAAAATAAATATCACCTCACAAAGGATGGGGTAGAGTATATAGTCAGATCTCATCATACAAAATTTAATGCTAGCCTTCTAAGCACAACATAGATTAAATGACTAGTTAATTCTAGCAAAGGGTGCATGCTCATGATAGTGAGAGCAAAAGGGGCTGAGATGGCTGACGATTTCAAAGAATTATTTGAAATTATTTCTCATTATGATGGAGTGTTTCAAGACCAGAGAGGATTTCCCCCTAAATGGGAAATCCATCATGAGATCCATTTACAATAGGATGCTCCCTTACCGAATCTTGGCATGTACATGATGGCTTCTATCAAGATGGAGGAGATCAAGAAATAGGTGTAGGAACTGTTAAATGAGGGAGTCATTAGATCGAGTTCTTCTCGTTGAGGATTACTGGTTGTGTTGGTACCTATTGAAGCCTCGAAATTTGTTTTGACAACATGGGGGATAACCACCCGGTCCGGACCTTAAAAGAATCTCCTTTTCCATTTGGTATAGTGGCTTCGACTAGGAATAATGGGACCATTTTCCTAGAGAGGATTGATTTGATAATGTTGTTGGGGTGATATAAGATGTAACGAGAATGATTCAACTAAGTATAATATAATCTAAATAATAAGCACATGCATATATCTTAATCTAACGTTACCTGACTATAAATATACCTAGAATAAACTAAGGTATGTGATCTACAAAGATGTCTCAAAGAAATTGGTAATAAAGATCATTCAACTACCAAAAGAAATAAAATCGTTAATGATAATTGTTTTGGATAAATAGTTAGACAAAACAATTGAGAAAACTATATCACATATAGTAATTTTTCATGTATTCAATACATAATCAGAGCTAAAACATCATATAAAAGTGCAATAATGCAGAACAATAACTCAGATTTTCATACATAAGACAATCAAGAGAAAGAGTATTTCTAGTCCATAAATAAAACACAATCATATGATAAAAGTAGCATATATGAAAGCTCATGGTCATGGGTTGAACAATATTGGTGTAATTTCATCCAATCAAATACACTTTAAGAGTACAAAAGTGTAATTTCAATAGAGCATGCTCGATATTCAAAGAAAAGATCTTGTTCCAATAATTTCATCAAAACCTTCCCAAAAATAAATAAGTGTAATGTCTTGAAAATTGTTTTTGATAAAATTCTGGAACCCTCTCAAAATGCATGAAAGGGGTTTAAATACTAAAATACATGCCTCAAAAATAGATTATTACAAAAAAAAGGTGAGGAGGTTTCAAACAACCTTCCTCAAAGTAAGTAAAAATAAAACTAAAAATATAATTAAACTAATGACAAGCTTCTTTGAACTTGAACTATCTTAGTCTGCTAACTTGATCGTTGAGATTGAAAATGTTGATCATTGGTTTGAGTTAAGGTAGCTGGACGATTGTGGATTTTAATTGTCCAAAAAATATGGCATCTGACAAAGATGGCACCATATTTTGTGCAGAGGTAGTTAAGCACCACGGAGTCATCCACTGGCTATGTAGTTTATAGATAATGATAGTATATCTCACAATCTAGTTTGTTCAGTTGTTTGATTGATTATTCCTTGGTCCATGCTATCTGTTTCTACTATTGTTCCAATTGATTGATATTTTGGAGAGAAGCTGGTATGCACTCTTTGACAAGGTTAGCACTGTGGACATTTCATTAACAACTTCTATTATACTTCTTGTTTCACATGCTGTTTTCGCTTTCACCCTTTCTGCCTATTTTAATCGTGTATCCCAATCTGTAAATAAATTGTCTTTGTGGGATTATTATATTTTTGGTAGGTCAACCTTTCTTCCCTCATCCAACTCTTGCCAGGTAATAAATTCATAAATATTTTTATGGATTTCCTCATATTCAAATCTCATATCAATCACTAGGTTTGTGAGTTTATCACTTGTCTCATAGTAAGGATTAATCTGTGAGATTTTCTAGATGAACATTTCTTCTTTCTGTATTAATAGGGAATTTAGTTTGATTTCTTCTTTGATGAACTCATAAGTTTGAGGGTTATCTTTAAATCTATCCACCGTGGCTTGCATTTGATGAATCTACAAATCCTTTTCTGATAAGTTGGCCTGGTGTTGTAGCCTCATTTACTTGAATTCCCTCTGAGGCTGAGCTACCTGTTGTTCTGGTTGTTGATTAGCTTTTTCTTGTTCTAATTTTTGTTCAAGCATAATAATTCTCTGTTATTTTTATTTTAGCAGCAATCCGAATTCCATTGCTTTATCAATGGTCGTTTTGGCATAAGCTCCTCCAAACTGTGACAACTTCGTAAGATTTTCTGATGGATCAACAAGAGTGTCTTCCACAAAACATCCATGGATTCATTTTCTAGAGTTGCAACAGTCGTGATGTCTAATTTCCTCTTCTTTCATTGTCTTTTGTCTACAACCTTATGAGTAGGACTGTAGAATATATATAATGGAGGTATCTTGTCAATTCTCAGGACAATTTTGGAACTGGGAAAAGCTGGAATAACCTTAACATCTTGAGTACTTGCATCCCCTTGCTTTGTTGTCCTTGGATTTTCTTTGTGCTGAGTCTATTTGGGGGTTTGAAAATTAGATGTTTCCTCAAGAGTTGTGCCTGTTTGGAGCTTCTTAGTGAATTTCTCCCATTCCTTGTCTAGGTTAATGGCTAGAATCTTCCCTGTCTAAGTAGAAGTGTAATAAACCTCTGTATGTTTCTTGGACAAGGCCTGTTCGGTTGTTTCTTCAGTATTTCTCACTGCATCTTTCTCAGAATCTTTATTAGGATTTCATTCTACATTCTAACATTGTTGTTTTGACTGTTCAGACTCATGAGTTGATTTCTCCTACGTTTCCTCATTAGAATTTTCCTTTCAAATCCCTCCACGCTCATGCTAGGAGTTGGTTCTCTTATTGGTTCAATTTGTGATAGGTCCAATGGCACCTCTAATAATATTTTATTCCTATATACATTAAAAGAATTAATATCATCTGGAATTTACTGTAATGAAACAAAATGTAGGACCTGTGCAAATGTTTCAGTTCCTAGAAAGAGGTCGTCAAAGGCATCCTTTTCACGAGTAAACTATTGGACTTTAACCATAGTGGTAAAGTCTTTAGCAACATGATTTGGTTCATATTGTCGACCTAGAACTGTGGCCAATTTTAGATACATAATAATCTCTACTTCTTTTACTACGTGCCCATAGTCATGTCGTGTGAAAGCACCACTTGTAATGGGAAGTTTGGCCAAATGGCTTTCTTCTGTTCCCTCAAGGATTTGGTTAAACTTCCCTCCCTTGTTGACTGGTAAGCTATTTCTCTAGCTAATAGTTTGTCTGGAACATAATATGGAAGGACATGTGGATCAACAATGCTCCCAAAAACTCTAATGTAAGTGAAAGTTTCTTCATTGAACCATCTTACGACTAGAAAGATGTCCACCTTAGCGTCTTCGGAAAACATGGGGATCGTTGCATAAAAAATGGCTTTATGAATATGCAGGATAATAACTTGATAGATTTTGTAAAAATGGGGATTGAATTTGGATTCCCACAAGATTGTATGGTATACATGAATGGGGAGAGGGTTCTATACAGTCCACTTCCATCCCATGTTTGGAAATTGAGAACAAAAAGAAATGGCGTTCATAACATAAGAACTCATATAAAAAGGAGGAAAAATTCTTGAGGAAACACTTCTCTTTTGTCTGTATTCCCTAATAACCATGGCTAAATTATATGATAAAATATGTCTCTGGTTCATAATTGTTGCATTAACCATTGCATCAATTAATGGAAACCTCTCCATAGAAAATTTGTTACTATCAACTTTACCAAATAATCTACACATCATCGCAGCAGCGAAATTATGTGGGGCAGCGAGGGAAGCAATCGAGTACATACCAGATTTCTCCCATTTGAATTTTCTTTTGCCTGACCTCCAGGTC
Organism: Pinus taeda; assembly: GCA_000404065.3. NCBI lineage: Eukaryota > Viridiplantae > Streptophyta > Pinopsida > Pinales > Pinaceae > Pinus > Pinus taeda. The sequence goes on from APFE030413292.1 coordinate 253,288, forward strand.
CATGTAATGTCCAATGGGTCCTTGTTCTCTTTAGCGAAATGCTCAAAGAAATCTTTGTTATAGAAATCTTGAGGCTCTAGTAGATGGTAGATCTGCTGCAAATTGAATGGTGCGAAAGACCTCATGACCTCATGTCTTGAATTCCTGAAAGTTTTGTCTGAGACATCTACATCATCAATCAATCATTTTACCATATATGTTTATGGTAATATCTTAGGACTTGCTGCTATTATGTGTAAAAATGAACATGATGCCTCAAAATAGGAAGCATTAGATGATTCTTCGGCATTAGCTTTTGCCTTTGTTTCCAATGGCCTGAGTGTCTCTTCTTCCAGTACGTTATACATAGCTTCTCATGATGTGGCTTCTCCCTCTTTGTTGTAGGTGGTATCAAAGAAAAGTGGTATCATGTCTGATTTCTCAGATGTAGTAGCTTTTCCCTTCTTTGCCATCTTCTCAAACATTGTTTCCTTCAGAGGTTCCTTGAAATTGAGAAAATGAAGATTATTAGATAAACACAGAGCGAAAATGACAATGAAAATTCAATGATACAATTAAATCCGAAAGGTGACCAGGAAGAAGCTTTTATTCAAAAACGCAGATGAAAGATATCAAATCCCGTCGATTCATTTATACGTAAATTCCATTGAAACTCATTAAATGTGCATTAAGATCTTTTATCATGGCATTTAATATTCATTTAAGCCATCACATCGCAAACCTATAAGGAAAAAACTTTAAGGTGGTGAGCTTAAAGTGCGAAATGTCGATTATGGGATTGCAATAAAGATCACAATATCGCATTTTCGATTATGAATTATTTTATAGTTATTGCGATAAATCTTCAACCTTGGTTCAGCTGCAACTTCTTAGTACAGCATGAAACAGAGGACAGTTTCACTTAGCTCACCAATGGCTGAATACATGGCTTCTAGTCAGGCAACATGCGAGGTCATTTGGATGCGGAAGATTCTAGTGGGATTGTTTGGTCAGAGGATGGATCCAACTGTGATCTACTACAATAATCAGAGTTGTATCAAACTCTTTGAGAATCCAGCTTTTCATGGTCGGTCCAAGCACATTGATATCCGTTACCATCATATTTGAGATTGTGTGGTGAAGAGAATCATGTTGTTTCTGTATGTTTCGACCGAGGAACAGGAAGTAAATATTTTGACTAAGGCATTGTCAAAATGTAAGTTCGAGTTCCACAGAGACAGGATTGGGGTGACAGATAATCCCTTTCTTGTTGAGAGGGAGTGTTGAAAATAACAACAAGAAATGTTAAAAATAGAAGTGCTAAAAATAACATTGCTATAAATAGCATTTTGGGATATATTCCAGTTTTAGTTAGTCCCTAAACTAAAATTGAGAATTAAAATTTGAATTTGATCTTAGCAGCTATTTGTAAAATAATTAATTAATTCATCTTGAGTTAATTAGCTATAGGAAATCAAACATGAAGTCTATGTGAAGACATGCAACAGTTTCTCCGTTGATTGAGGAAGTTATCCCTTGATTAAAGGAGATAAGGATGAGTTGTACTTTGAGTTGTAATTAGTTAGCTTATTTAACTGAGTTAAGTCTAGTTAGATTAGTTTAAATAGTTTGTTGAACTAATTGTGAGTTCAGTTAGTTAATGCATGCATGCATGTAACTGCTGCACTTCAAATAACTAAATATCCTCTCATAAATAACTCATGTGTGTCAGTTCAGTCAAAGACTCAGTTGAGATCAGGTGATGGGATAGTGTATTATCAGTTGTAGGAATATTCCATGGAGGATATCACTTGCATGTAGAAGGAATTCATTTCTTGGAGATTGTGCAATTAATTTTGAGTTTGATGAGTGTGTGATGAGGCGAATTCACACAGGTTGCAGCATTGGACCCCAAGAGAAAGTGCACAAAGAATAGGAGGCTTGGAGGCTAAGGGAAGTCATATCTTGTGTTTATTCAGTCCTTGAGCTGTATTGTTGGATTGTACTGAGAGAAGGATAGCTTGTGAGCTAATTCTTTGTGTAATCTAAACATATTTCCATGTGTATGATAATACAAAGGTCGTGGATTTTAGCTGAGGCTTTCCCTAAAGCATTCTTCTGTGTTCATGTGTGATTGGTTTTTCATTCTCAGTTATATGTGTTCTATTTGATCTTGCTGAAAATCGATTAAGCTTCCGCAAGTTTGTTGTAGAAGTAGATCTTGTATTTTGCTTTAGTATATTGCATAATCTGTTGATCTACAGTGGGAATTTCTACAATCCTTTCCTTTTACTCTTCCATCTCATACCCACCCTCCTCCAGGGTTTCCAAAACCTCTAGTTATATATCAATGTTTTTTTAAACAACTTCATCCCTTAAAGTTTTTTCCTTTTCCCAAGATATCATTACCTATTTCAATATTTTTAGGTTTTCGGTAAAGGACTAGGAAATACAAAAGCCTTGGGATCTAATAAGTGGTCTCCATATCTCACGAATAAGGCTATTATAACACTGATCTTTTACCCATGAGGAGTTAAATTTAAAAGGGGAATCAAGCTTCCTACTGGTCCATTTTAACTCCAAAAGAATAGGAAAGTGGTCAGAATCGCCTTTGAAGACAACCACTATTTGAATAAAGGATTTTGCACTTCTAGGTTCTCTTTTATCAAGAGACTATCGAAATGGCTTTCCACCCTAGCCTCTCCAACCCTCCTGTTCCTCCAAGTGGGCTTATCTAGATTTTGTTTAAGAAGAAGTCAGCCACAAGGTCTTCCTGGGCTAGTGGCCCCTAAGATTCTGACAGACCTAAGTAGACATTTAGATCCCCTCCCACCACAACATTTGAGTTATTCAACAAATATTTAGAAAACAAGTTGTTCCAAAAATGAATTATTTCCTGACACGGGCCATAGATGTTAACAAGGGTAAGGTTTGAATAAAGATCAAAGGAGAACACCTCCACCCCTAACACCTAGTCGAATCCCCAGGAGATCAGGAGTTTTATACTACTATCCCTAAAGCCGATAATTAAATCCCCAAATCTTCCATTCGCAACAAGTGCCACAAAAGACCAACTAGGGAGCATAAAGCTCAAAGATTTCATCACTACTCTCTAGCTCCAAGGGTCTCTTGGAGCATAATTACATTACAGTTAACAAATTTAAATAAATGTTTTAAAGCCAATTTCTTTCGGCTACTGGCTAGACCTCTATATCTAAAGTACAAGAAAATCATTTAGAAACCATCACAGGGCCCAACGCTATTGTAAGCAACCCTTTGAGGTATAATTGTTTTCCATTAAAAATATCAATTTTAGCTTCTATCTAGGCCTTGGAGATGTTCATTTTCCATCCACAGGTCTTAGGAGGACCAATATATTCCTCAAGGAAACCAAGACCACCCATAGGTACATCTAGGAATTCTCTTTTGTCTCGAGGGCATAATTTGTAAAGAGGTTTTCCAAGGGGTGACTTCGATGAGAAGGGAAAGACAGAGCCCAAGTAGTGGGGACCAAATAAATTTAAAACGAAAATGGATGTAATAATGTTATCTAAGGCCATAGAAAAAAATTGGAAAAGCAATTCATGAGATGCTTTAAAAAACTTATCTCACATAGATAAAGATAAAGGTAATTCATGAAAGGCTTGTAAAAACTTATCTAACAGACATTCATAGACTCAAACTGCATCAACGTCATTGGCTTTCTTTAAGTTCATCTAGGAATTCTCTTTTGTCTTGAGGGCATCATTTGTAAAGAGGTTTTTCAAGGGGTGACTTCGATAAGAAGGGAAAGACAGAGCCCATCTTGGGTGGACCAGATAAATTTAAAACCAAAATGGATGTAATAATGTTATCTAAGGCCATAGAAAAAAATTGGAAAGGCAATTCATGAGATGCTTTAAAAAACGTATCTCACATAGATAAAGATAAAGGTAATTCATGAAAGGCTTATAAAAACTTATGTAACAGACATTCATAGACTCGAACTGCATCAACGCCATTGGCTTCCTTTAAAATTCTACTTTGAGAAGATGGGAGATATTTTTTAAGGCTCTAATGTACACCTTCATCATTCGCTTCTTTCAAAATTCTACTATGAGAATATGAGAGATGGTTTTTAAGCCTCTAATGTACCTTCATCAAAAGTGCTTATTAATGGTAGATGTGATTGCTTTGCAAATGAAGTGAAAAATATTCACCTTTGATATCAATTTTAAAAACAAAAATTTGTGCAAAATGACAAACAATTTCATGCAGATATTATTATATCTTAAAATTATGAGTAAAAATTATCAAGCATGCTCTTAAAAATATATAAATTAAACGTAGCATTCAAACATGATATAGTAAATAAACACAATTATTACAAATGTATTTCTATAAATGTTTAGCTGTAAAGTTATGTTTAGACATTCCAATGAATTAAAGGCCTTTTAACATCAATTCATTCTGCAACATTCTATTTAACCATGGGTTTTAAATATTAATTCTCTGTGTAACATTCCACTCAACCATGAGCTTTTTAACATCAATTCTCTCTACAACAATTCATATCAATGTTGGGGTTATGAATCCACAAGAAATGCTTACTGGTGTTTATAGTCAACTAACACTACTCAATATCTAATAAAAATATAACACAAAGACATAACTTTTACAATAATTCCATCTGCCTAGTCATACTTCCCATCAATCTACACAATTGATAGAGATATTTTCAAAAAAGAAAAAATATATTGAAAAAAAGCAAAAAGAACTCAAGACCATAAAATTAAATTAATACTATTATATATTATATATATATATATATTATATTAAAAGATAACTAACAAGAAGTTAGCTTTGATTTTGATATTTTTCTTTTATATTTCCTAAACCTTGCTGAGACGTGGGCTAGTGAAGGAAATGTATTAAGATCTATGATTAACGAGTTTGAAGCTCATTGACCCATAGTTAAGTAAACACATTAATTGGTAATTTAGTAGTAGTTTTGTTTACTGAATTTTCAATTCTCCCCGGTTGGTTGTTTCCTTTCAAATTGGGCAAGGTTCCTGTATTTCATTTGTCTCTCATGAGAGTACGTTTCCCGCGCGATGTGGCTATACGTTTGCATGTCCCTTTGAATGGTATCATATTTAAATTCTGACTTAAAGCCTTATTCTCAAATCCACGTCTATTAAAGATGGACAAAATTTCATTCGTAGATGACATAAACAGGTAAAGTATCTCACTCAGGCTCTTGATATACGCTTTTGGCCAACAAAACACGGATCCAAACTTTTAACAAATGCATTTTGACACTGTCGAAGAAAAAAAATAATTTTACAAAAAAAATAATTTTATAAATAAGACATTAATAACTATATTCCAGTATAGGGAGTGAAGCTCTGATACTATGAAAGAGTACAACTTAGAATATAATGTGGAAATAAAAAACCCCATTAACCTTTCAAATCCCCAAATCCAGTATAGGGAGTGAAGTTCTGATACTATGAAAGAGTACAACCTAGAACAATCTGACAGAAAGAAAATACCCGGTAGTAGTTTTATAATGGATAAAAAAAAAATAAAAAGCTCACCAATAAAGAATAAACCTGTCAATTAAATGTAGCTAGAGTAATAAAAAGAGTTATTATACCTTTCATCTAAATTCATAAGAAAAATTATTATACACCTCATCTAAATTCAATTTCCACATATAAGATGCTTGAATATATTTTTATAATAATATCTTATCTTATTATTTAAAAATCCCAAAAACTCAAAACATTGTATCCTTTTATAAAATATTAAAACTAAAAAACAAATAAACAATAAATCTCTGGCCGAATAAATAGCAAAAAAAATAAAAAATTATTATTATTCTAATGGTTAGAAAATAACAATATAATTTTGGTGCGTCGCATGTAGCAGCACTGCAATATAATTTTGGTGCGTCGCATGCAGCAGCACTCCAAACTACACTGTGAGTTACCTATCCTCTTATATAAAGAATCGTTCTTAATAAAATGTATTAAAGAAATCTACAAAATCTTTGGCACATGCACCATGTGTAACAAAAAATTCTCTCGGTTATAACTTCTCTGATTATAACCGTTTTTGTACGTCACCTGCAGCAACACATCCAACTAAAGTCCACGTTACATATCCTCTTATGTCAAGAAGAGTTCTTCACAAAATGTATTAAAGAAATCTACGAAAACTTCACTAGTTATAACCACTTTCCATGCAACACTTAGACATTCTCATGTCATTATAACACTATCTAAAGACATTTCCGTTTCCATGTTTACGCTATTTTATAAATTTATTCATAAAGGAAGAAGAAAACTTACACTAGAAAGTTGTATTAATGTACACTAAAATAATTGGTTCCCTTTACAAAGTATTAAAGGTGAAATGCTGATATTTTATACTAGGGATGCAGTGAAATTTTAATAATTTTTTGGAAAACAACATTTGGCTACTTATCTGAGGCTGTTGAATAAACACATTCAATTACGTAGCTGGGCTTCTTGGAAACAAACAGTGCATAAATATCAAAGTAGAAGCCAGGTTGTACGGTTCTTGCGTAAACCTTTTATCCACATTAATCCTTCTCTATCCATCGGGAGGAGCTCAAGCTCTCATATGGTTCTTGCACTACACTACAACAACAGATACAGAATAGTCATTTTTATTAATTAAAACAAATCTCACACCACATCAAACATTAATATATACAGCCTTTACTGGGCACCATGACTATTTATTAAGTGGTTGGTAAAACTACATTCTTCTGGTTTGCTCCCATATGAGCAGCTGCTCGACTACTGTCCCAACCCACTGCAGTTTGCGATATACAAGCAACCGCCTTTACTGGGCACCATGACTATTTATTAAGTAGTTGGTAAAACTGCATTCTTCTGCTTTGCTCCCATATGAGCAGCTGCTCGAGTACTGTCCCACCACACTGCAATTTGCGATATACAAGCACATCGAACGTAGCACGTTCAATCCAGGGCAGCTTGTCATCCTCTTATGTTAGTAATGGAAACTATTAGCTGCCCCATTCCCTCAGCTTCACACATCCATATGCCCACACTTGCTCCAAATATACGAAATTTTCAATACATGCAGCTACTCGATTTGCCTACATCTTCTAATGTACGGCTTTCAAAGCTTTGGAATGTTAAAAAACCATTCTATTTTTTCTACGAGAATCAATCAAGTCCGAAAACTTAAAAGTGGGCACATTGAGATATAAGGGAGACTTCAAAAAATCCACTTGATCTACCTCATTTTAAAATTAACAAGAGTTGAGAAGATCATAGAGAACTTTTAAGCATTTGTGTCTTCGTCAACATTTACTGAATCTGATCCACTCATGGTATGGGAATTTACTTCACAGATCATAAAATTACTATAATATGAACGGTAACAATCATAAAATGGGAGAGATCTTTTGCCAATGTTGTTTTTCCTACTCAGAAGAGCTTTACCTATGGCATCATATATATAAAATTAGATCTATTGTAATATGAACAATATGAATTCTTACCATTGAAAATATATTTTGTCAAAGTTCACTTTCCTACTCCACTCAAGCCCACAATTTCTAGGCCATGAAAATTTCCACTCCATTGCTGTTTATTTGAAAAGTTAAATTATTCTCTTTGTAATGCTGTTTCAGAAAGGTTCTCAATCCAGGTGAAACAAGGGGACGGTTTCGATACATCATACTTGGAATACCAGCAGTAGAAGTGAGTGCAGCCATTGCGAATTGGAAAATAGAAATGGAAATGGAGAGGGATGTAAAGCTTAGGGGAATCGATGCAAATAATGAGCGAGCAGATCGTTGGATTTTCAGAAGCCGAGAAACTTTAGGGAGGATTGTAATGACTAACCCTAGTCATTGTGCGCTGATTCAATACCCACCGCCCAATAAAAGAAAAAGTTCTCTTGGTCTTCTTCTCAACCACTGTTTTAACGCGTTAACTTCACGCGCAGGTAGTGGGTGTACGCTCACAAATATATGGTCTGCAATTTGGCACGCATTCAACTATAAACTTTAACTTTAGGGAGGATTGTAATGCCTAAACTTAGTCATGGAGCGCCGATTCAATACCCACCGCCCAATAAAAGAAAAAAGTTTTCTTGGTCTTCTTCTTCTCAACAATAATCTTTCAACGCATTAACTTCGGGCGCAGGCAGCGGTTGTATGCTCACCGACATATGGCCTGCAATTGGGCACGCATTCAACTATAGAAGAGAATTTGTTGATTAAGTAGATTGGCCTGTTCATCACGATACAGATGATGGGTTACATGTTAGCATAAGACCGATTCTATTATGCGGAATAAATACTTAAGAATCGTAAAGAATCATTAAAAAAAAATTGGTGCCCAAGAAAATATACCTCTTGCCATTGATGCTGGCTCATTAAATTCTATTACGTAGAATAAATATTTAAAAGAATCATAAAGAATCATTAAAAAAATTTGATGCCAAAGAAAATATACCTCCTACCATTGATGGTTGCTCACCAAGTGAAAACAAATGAAGTTTCCCAAAACAATAATATCACTCTAGAGACAATGGAGCACTCCTCCTTCACTGAATGTTTGACTATCTGAAGAATGTCTTTTAAATAATGCTGGAAATACTTTCAACAAAAGAAGACCCAGGTGTATTTACAACATTGTAACAACACCCTTACTGCCAATTTGCCCGAGAAAAACTGTGTTGAGACACCAAGTGAGAACAGCTAAGACTGCTCTAAATATCATCTAAAGGCTAGTATTTTCAAGACGAAGAGAAGGTGATCATGTACAAGCTTTAGCTAATACTAACGCAAGCATCATAAGTCTCATATGCTGGATCTTATAATAAGACTTCATTTCCTTACGAATAACAGAAAAACCACTTCATAACAGAAAAAGAGTATAGAGAGACAAGAATGCAGTGCGAGAGGGGAGGTTAATCCGAGACTATTCTAGCATCTACAGTCTTCCAAGCTATGCTCACTCTCATTTGATGGTGTAAGATTGAAGGGAATTGAGTTAGCGAGCTTGGGGATCAAACAGAAGTATTTATAGCCAAGCTTCCATCAAGCTTTTGTTAGCTATGTGTCAAGTGTTCCATAGATCATGGTAGAAAACTGCAGAGGGAATAATTGACCACTCCAGAAGCTCCCAACAAGAAATCAATTAACTGAAGATAGTTTTTGTAATTTAAGGAAATGACTGAATTTGGTTTCCATGATTGAAGGAAATGACTACAGTTTACTTTCGTAATTGTAGGTAGTAGTTGGGAAACCTAAAGGGAGCTTAACATTCTCCCACTTGGTCCGTACTTCCAATCTTTAATGTCTCATCTTAAAACCCATTGATAATCTGTATTAAGTAACAGATACATGAATCATGGCGATAAATCCTCTAATGACGAGTATTATCTTCCATGTATTACTATGTATTTATCTCTATTAAAATTTATGTGGCAACAATTTCTTAATGAACAAACCCTATGTTTATTCTTGGTCCTACAGAGATGAATTTTCTCAAATCAAATTAAGGTGCACATAAATATGAGAAAAACATCACAATAATTAAGAATTTCATTAAAATAACATTTTTCATACAATGAGAAACTACATAATGGAACCAAGTCCCATATTCATTACATGATCCTTCAATTTAAACGGTGGCATGCCCTTAGTCAAAGGATCAACGATCATCAACTTAGTGCTAACATGCTCAATGACCTCTTTCTTTTCTTTAACATGTTCCCTTATAGCTAAATACTTAATGTTGATGTTTATTTCGACTCCCACTTTTGTTGTTTTTAGCCATAAAAACAATAGTTGAATTGTCGCAATATATTCTCAATGGCTTAGAGATAGAATCCATAATTCTAAGCCTAGAAATGAAACTCTTAAGCCATACACCATGCAAAGTAGCCTCAAAATAGGAGATGAACTCGACTTGTGGAAGTGGAAATCAAGGTCTGCTTGGCACTCCTCCATGATACAGCTCCACCGGCCATCATAAAAATGTATCATGATGTTGATTTGCCTGTATAAACACATCCATCAAAGTCAGAATCTGAGTAGCCAATTACTTCCAAATTGTCCGTCTGTCTATACATAAGCATGTAGTTTTTGGTTCCTTGAAGGTACATCATTACTTTCTTTGCAACTCTCCAGTGGTCTAAACCTGGATCGCTCTGATATCGTCCCAACATTCCCACAACAAATGCAATGTCAGGTCTTGTGCAGACTTGAGCATACATTAGGCTTCCGACAACAAAAGCTTATGGGATGTTCTTCATTTGTGCTCTTTCAAAGTCATTCTTCGGGCATTGGTTCAAATTGAACCTATCACCCTTCACAATGGGAGCGACACTTGGTGAACAATCCTTCATCCGAAATCTTTCTAAAATTTTATTAATATAGGTTTCCTAAGACAGACCCAAGATGCCTTAGAATCTGTCTCTATGGATCTTAATGCCAATGACATAAGATGACTCACCTATATCCTTCATATCGAAATTTTTAGAGAGCAATTGTTTCACCTCATGTAGCAAACCCTTATCATTGGTTGCTAGCAAAATGTCATCCACATCTAAAACAAGAAAACAAATTTTACTCCCACAGACTTTAAGGTCTATACATTGATCCATAATGTTTTCTACAAAACCGAATGGAGAAATTACATTATGGAATTTCAAATACCATTGGCAGGATGCTTTTTTTAAACCGTATAAGGATTTCTTGAGCTTGCAAACCAATTGCTCACCATCACTAGAGGGGAATCCTTCAGGTTGTTTCATCTAAACTTCCTCATCTAGATCTCCATTGAGAAATGTTGTTTTCACATCCATTTGTTGCAACTCCAAGTCAAAATGGCTACTAATTCCATAATAACGTGCAAGGAATCTTTCTTAGATACAAGAGAGAAAGTCTCCGTGTAATCGATTCCTTCTTTCTGAGTGAATCCCTTAGCAACAAGTCTTGCCTTGTATCTCTCAATGTTGCCCAATGAATCTTTCTTTGTCTTAAAGACCCATTTACATCCAATGGCTTTTGCACCATTAGGCAACACAACAAGATCCCATACTTCGTTACTTTTTATAGAATTCATCTCTTCCTTCATGGTATTGTACCATAATTCTGATTCTTTGCAACTCATGGCTTGGGAAAAGGACTCAGGCTAATTTTCAGCTCCAATGTTGTAGTCAGATTCTTGCAGATACACAACATAGTCATCAGGAGTTGTTGATCTCTTTGGTCTAGTAGATCTTCATCATGTTGTACCACCATCTTCCTGAGAAGTATGTGGTTCAACTCTTTGTTCAAAAGTTCTTGGAAACTCTTGAACTACCTAATCTACTGGAATGTCGTCAGCAGCTTGTGGAACTTCAACAATTGGTTGTTCAACAACAGTTTGTACTTGAGGGGTGCTGTGAAGAATAACCAATCTATCACTTAAGGTGGGAGGTTGAGATTTTGGATGATCCTTCTCAGAAACTGTGTTCTTGGTTTGATTGCTCCCACTAATCAAGTCATTTTCAAGAAACTTTGCATTTCTTGATTCCACAATCCTAGTGCTTGTGAGATGGACAATAAAATTTGTAACCTTTAGACCTTTCAGCATATCGTATGAAATACCCACTAATGGTCCTTGGGTCCAACTTCTTCTCTTGTGGATTATATATTCTCACTTCAGACAGGCATCCCCAAACGCGCATATGTCGCAAACTCAGTTTCCAACCTTTCCATAATTCAAATGGCATTTTAGGAACAACTTTGGTTGGAACTCAGTTTAATATATACATTGTCATCTTAAGTGCTTTAGTCCACAAGGATTTAGGAAGATTGGAGCTGCTAAGCATACTCTGCACCATGTCCAATAATGTTCGGTTTCTTCTTTCTACTACATCGTTCTGGTCGGGTGAACGAGGCATGGTGTATTGGGCAACAATCCCATGCTCTTGAAGAAATTTTGCGAATGGTCCAGGTGCTTGTCCATCTTCTGTGTGTCTACCATAATATTCTCCAACTCGATCTGATCTCACAATGTTAATTTGCTTGCCGCCTTGTTTCTCTACTTTATCCTTAAAGATCTTAAAGGCATCTAATGCTTCATTCTTTTTATGAAGCATGTAGAGATACATATATTGTGAGTAATCATCTATAAAAGAGATGAAGTATCTCTGACCATGTGAGTCCATGTCTGGACTACATATATCAGTATGTATGATCTCTAATATGTCTGAACTCCTATTGGCACCTTTCTTTGACTTGTTGGTCTGCTTTCCTTTATGCAATCCACACAAGTCTTAAAATCAGTAAAATCCAGAGTATTAAGTACCCCTTCATTTGCTAATCTTTTAATTCTTTCTATTGATATATGACCTAGCCTTCGGTGCCATAATTTAGAGGAATTTTCATTAATAACACAACTTTTAGTGCCAGAGTGAACATCCATTGAATCATAAGTGACATTTTTTTGTAAATTAATGCAGTAAAGACCATTAGACAAAATACCATTCCCAACACAATCAGATTTATAAAATAAACTGAAAGATGTTTCTGAAAAGTTAAAGGAATATCCAAAAGGTACAAGCCTTGAAACTGAAATCAAGTTTCTAGAAAAACTTGGAACATAAAAGGTCTTTTCTAACTCTAAAACAAAACCATTACTTAAGGTTAAATATCATGTTCCTATAGCTTCCACATGCGAGCCCATCTTGTTTCCTGCTAAGATGCTTTGTTCACTTCCCACTAGCTTCCTTAGGTTTTGCAAACCCTGCAAGGAATTCAAAATGTGAATTGTTGATCCAGAATCAATCCACCAGGTGCTAATATTGACATTAACCATATTAGATTCATAACAAACAAATGTGATTGGATTATCTTTGTCCGCAAGCTATTTCTAAAATTTGGCACATTCCTTCTTCATGTGTCCCTTCTTTTTACAGAAGAAACACTTGGAATCCTTCTTGATATTGGCTTGGGAAGGTACTTTACCTTTCCCTTTCCAATTGTCTTGAGATTTTCCCTTTCCTTGCATTGCCAGGATTGCACTTCCTCCTAGTTCCATCACCAGTCTCACTTCCTATTGAACACACATGGTCATGAGTTCATTAATTGAACATTTATCCTTATGTGTGTTGTATGAGATTTTGAAGGGTTTGTATTGGTGTGGAAGGGTGTTCAGGATGTAGTGCACTGGGAAGGACTCCGATATTTCAACCTCGAGTTTCTTCAATTGAACCATAGTGTCCCTCATTTTCATGATGTGATCGCGCACACCTTTCACACTGGTGAGCCTTAGGGATGAGAACTTCATGATTAGGGTGCTTGCTAGTGCCCTGTTTGAAATGACGAATTGATCATCAATTACTTTCAGCAAGTCTCAAACCTTTTCATGATAACCAATGGAACCACAAATACCATCTGAAATTTTAGTCTTAATAAGCATCATGCTTAGGTGATTAGATCTCTCGCATCATTCATAAAGCGTGATGTCTGCCGCAGTGCTGGTATTAGTGACTACCAGTGGTTCATCTTTCCTAATAACATAGTCTATGTCCATCCACCCCAAATGAAGGAGAACCCTCTCCTTCCAGACCTTATAGTTATCTCCCTTAAGTTCAATGATATCAGAACGAATTTCAGAGAAATTTACAGGTTGTACAACTGCATAAAATTAAATATCACATGCTCATGTTAAAATTGAGGCCTAAAAATAAAATTTCATGCTTTTACCAATGTAAATCATGCTTAAAATTGAATCTAATGACATAAAATTGCTTGTGGGCTAAATTTTCAATTCACGCAGATTCAATTATTCTTTATAATAGAATTTATCAAATTCTTCACTCAATTCATAATTCTAAGGGTATATTAGGATTATAATTTGATATAAATTCTATCTTAGTTTTGAACTTTATGATAAAACTATTAATTCATAATTCCTATGGGATAAAATTTATATATTTATTATAATTAATTACAATTAATGTCTAAATATTCTTTATGTGATCCTAATCAATCATAAAATATAATATTATTTAATTAGAGATGTTGTGGCTATTGTCTAATCAATTAAAAATTATATAGATCACTCAGACATTATTTATTATAAATTGCATAAACAAAAACAACTGAGGCTCGAAGTAAAGTGTAAAGGTAAGCATGAATATAACCAGAACTGTAAGTGACATAGTACAAGTAAAAACCACCATAAAATAACATAAAAGCACCGCTTCATGCAAATTAAATATGAGCATAGTTATAAATTTGCACAAAAAATACACCAAGGCAGAGACAAAATTCGCTCTGATACCAAATGCTAGCATAAAAACGATTCTATTATGTTGAATAAATTCTCAAAAGAATCGTAAAGAATCATTAAAAAAAAACTTGATGCCCAATAAAACATACCTCCGACCATTGACGCTTGCTCAACAAGTGAAAACAAATGAAGTTCCCAAAACAGTAATATCACTAGAGAGACAGTGGAGCACTCCTCCTTCACTGAATGTTTGACTATCTGAAGAACTCAAATGTCATTTAAAGAATGCTGGAAATACTTTCAACAAAAGAAAACCCTGAATACTAGCTAGAAAAATAGGTCTAAACAAGGTGTATTTACAGCTTTATAATAGCATCCTTACTAACAATCTGCCCGAGAAAAATTGTGTTGAGACACTAAGTGCGAACAGCTAAGACTGCTCTAAATATCATCCAAAAGGATTTACTTGTTATGTCTTCTTGACCTCTAGTATTTTCTAGACAGAGAGAAGGTGATCATGTACAGGCTTTAGCTAATACTAACGCAAGCATTATAAGTCTCATATGTTGGATCTTATAATAAGACTTCATTTCCCTACAAGTAACAGAAAAACCACTCCGTAACGGAAAAAGAGTATGGAGAAATGAGAACGCAGTGTGAGAGGGGAGGTTAATCTGGCAACATTCTGGCATCTATAGTCTTCCAAGCTCTACTCATTCTCATTTGATGGTGTAAGACTGAAGGGGATTGATTTAGTGAGCTTGGGGACCAAACATAAGTATTTATAGCCAAGCTTCCATCAAGCTTTTGTTAGCTATGTGTCAAGTGTTCCACAGATCATGGTAGAGAACTGCAGAGGGAGTAATGGACCACTCCAGAAGCTCCCAACAAGAAATTAATTAAATAAAGATAGTTTTCGTAATTTAAGAAAATCACTGTAGTTGGTTTCCATGATTGAAAGAAATGACTGCGGTTTACTTCTGTAATTGTAGGTGGCATTTGGGAAACGTAAAGGGAGTTTAACATTACAAACTTACAACTAGCACATGACAAGATTGTCAGATGCACTCATGTAAATGTCAATATCATAATCATCATAGAAACTAACGTAAGAGGCCAGATATGGGAAAAATTCATTGCATCCATATGCCCATCCAACAAACAATGTGGGAAATTGAAAATTGGGATTGAATTTAAAATTGAAATTGTTTTTTGTGATTTTTTGGTGTTATGTGTTTAAATTTAGTGGAAAACATTGTGGTGAAATCTTGATTTGTGTTATTTAAACTAGTTTTTTTATTTTATATATAGATTCAGCACTATGAAAAGCTTTTTGGATACTTCTATTGTGAAGGGGTTACCCATCAAACTTATGATTTCAATAAATTCTACCAAATTTTAGAGAAATTAAACCAAAAAATCTAAAAAAAAACTTTCAAAAGAGCATGCTAATAATAACTAGCTTAAAATTTAAATTATAGAGTGCACCTTCAAAATATTGACTTTACTTTATTAATAATATCCGATAAAATTGACCTTTGAAACCTAGCTCAATATTTCATTCTGAATATTCTGTGGGAAAAGGCTATAATATCTATTAATTATTGAACTGACAGATATTTTATTGAGTATTCAATATTATGTTTGAGGCTAGTGGTGCCAATAGGATACATCATAATCATGCTTATGAAAATGAAACTTATAGTTTTATACTCAACCTTTTTAATACCGTTAAAGTTGGAACCCAGCACTTTAAACCACGAAATTTTTAGGGATCTTTAGTGGCCCTACGATTAGTTGTGTAATTGTACAATTATTAGAAAAAATTAGAAAAATATAAAGAGCAGAGATGGATTTTACACAACATAAATTTCACACTGTATATTATTCATTTCAACAATTATATATAGGAAACTATACATTGATTTTGATACTTTTCGATAATGAATCTAACTCATTACATGAGAATCAATAGCTTCTAGAATGGAACCTACAGAGTCACAATCACAACTACACATTATGCGGAAGCATTACTTCTAACACCCTCCCTTAATGCTTACATGGAAAACATATTCAACAATAAATAAATATATCTCTAACTGGTCTCCATTAGCACCCACATTCACTCTGGAATCTCACAAACTCCGCTCCTTCAACACCATATGAGCGAGCTATTACTTGACCTCAATTTAAAACATAACCACCTCTGACCATCATTGATGAACTTTGCACGATCAACAATATTGACAAATCAGCTTGTCAGGGCTTCCGCGTAAGATCTGTCAAGTAGTGAACCATCCTATGGACCAACCACCATTTGTCAGATATTTCACTTTTGGCTATCTGTCAGTTGATAGGGTCAGGGCCCACAAAGCCAACAGTAATCCTGGAACTTTGAAACTCATCCTTAAATGAGTGAACATGGTCAGGTACTTCGGAATTAAGTCGCCCTTCTCCATCTTGATCTTTCTAATTTTTCCCTTCAATGCCAGGTTCCTGTGGTCACCACTATTTTTGACACAGGTTTGTCAATGCCTTCCACATTGCAAATGGAGTTTCTTACCGTGGAGATTCAACACAATGTGATCTAAAACTCCTTTTAGGATAGTCCTTCTCGCTTTTTCCACACACATTCTCCATTCATCCATATCTTTAGCATCAAATGCTGGAGGCTTTAGAATATCATGATCTATGAATTCCTTGAGCCCATTGTCTTCGAGCACTGCCTCTGTCTTATCCTTCCAAGTTATTTAATTTGATATTTCCTCCAGGGCATACTTAGGTCTCAAACCGTAGAATGACATATTGCTGACTCTGAAGTATGAACTTGCAAATTTGATTTCACCTACACAACAAACTTGAATTCTCCTCTTCTATATTGTCTTCAACTCCAATACCATGTAGATTTTTACTATATGTTCAATAGCGTATTTGATATGCTAAAGCACAAGACAAGAATCTACTCTACTCTTCAATAGAAAGAAAAATTCATTTATGAAAAAAATAAGCAGGAAAGGAAGAATTTCAATCGCAGATAACACAATATTTCTATGGGGAAAGCAACTGCTCAAAACCCTAAATATCTATATTGGATTGACTAGAATATCTGAGAAGAAAATGCAATGCTTGTTCAACCCGAACAATTCATATACAAGTACAATCTATCTGTCTTCTTAAAAAACCAGCTCAAGCCAACACTTAGCCAAATCTATTGTCTACAAAGCCCCTACTTCCTAATGTAATTCCTGAGGGAACTAGCCCATATTTAATTGGGAAATTATCTCTCCATAACTACACAATCCATGTACAACAAGAAAATTATACAACTGATCGTACATTGTCCCTAAACTCTAATCTCAAGAGGGTGTTCCTCAAAACTAACATGCATGAGTTATTTATGAGTGCATCTTCAGTTAACTAGTTGATCTTGGAGGATTGGTCCAGGTGGATCTTCATAAAAGTACTAGTGGCATGGTAAAAGGCTCAAAACTCAAAGTGGAAGAATTTGGATAAACTTAGCATCAGATCTAAGTGCTCGTCATACTAACGACACTCAAATCCGAGTCCAGATAACAAAATTAGAGCAAGTCAAAGTTTGCATTTGACTTGTTGAGGTGGCATGAGAAGATGACATCGAAAAAGTCTCAGTGAATGAGGTAGCGCCATGTGGCAGGTTGGCATTGGGTCCCGCATATCGCATATCGGCACAAGAAGGAGAAGGGACTTAAGAATCGACCCCGACAGGGTCTCGATTGCAATTTCTATATCGCATATCACAGGTTAGAGGTGGAACACATATACGAATCAACCCCAACTTAGTCCAGTTGTAATGCAGTATATATCACAATCACAGTTCACAGGAGGGGAGTGGTAGCATGGAGTGACACCCCGACCCATGCCGATTTCGATTTGCGCAGAGGATCCAAACCTGATATCTTATATGTTGTGGTTTATAAATCTCAGTGGGTCCACCATATCGCAAAGCGCTGAAGTTGGGTTGATATGCCGATGGGTTCCACACCGATTGTGATTTGTGGGGAGGAGCTGGATGCGATATATTATATATTATGTTCCATAAGTTGGTAGATCCATATATCACATAAGTGTCTGTTGTATTGGATTTGGATTGTCATCCGATAGTTAAAATCACCCATAGACATGCCACTCGGCCTTAAGTGTAGTTAATGGGTTTACTATGTTTAAAAAGGATTTCACTATTGATACAAGGTTGTTGCCATATAGCCTTCCAGCCCAATCCTACCTGCCTAAACTTGGTTATTATGTTAAAACTACCCCAGTTTTAAGGGATGCTTCCATGCTTATATATATGAATATTGTGCCAGAAAAGGGCATGGGGAGTCAATAGATAGTTTAGAAGAACATGTTCGTAGTAGACCCTGACCCTGGCAGTAGGCCAGACCATGCCTTGAGCTATAGGGAGGCTTTGACAGTTTGCAGAAGGCCCGCTTATCCAAATTGGGATTTTGTGTTGGACACCTAATCCTCTAAGGGTTCATGTGGAAGCTGAAAAACCAAAAGGAGTCCAAGAGACCACTTGGAATATGAATCCAAGGGTCACACCATGTACTATAAATGTATATCATTTGTTAATAATAAATGTACTCTCATGTTTTATCTTTCATACTCTTTCTACCATGTGTGTGTTTAACATGGTATCAGAGCAAGTGATCTCCTGCCCTGCTTAAGTGTGAGCCACCTGTTTCTGTGGCCTTTGTAAACCAATGCTCACCTCATGATTATACCTTTCTGAGCATTTGTTAGAATAGAGGTTGTTACCTCTATCAACTCTGCCATTCCTTTGTTGTGAGCAGACCTGCCCCTACGACTACAAAGAGGAATATTTCCATACATGTTATGAACAAGTCCTGGCCCTCTGTGACTTAGATTCTCTATTCTAAAATCCTATCAGACATATTTTAGTTGCATTCTTTGCGCACACTTTCCAAAATAGAAAAATTCTGACATACCTGATGTTAATGCTTCCAAGTCTGGCATACTTGCTCCTATTTCCACTGGATACCTGCTCTTGTCGCTGCTCCATACAAGCATACAAAAATGCTTAGCCTATCGCTCTCCATACCAGAGTCCACTGGTTGCTCTATGTTAACCATACAAATGATGGACCATACAAATATTGTCTAAGCTCTGCCTTAACCATCACTACTCCTGATGTACATACACTGCTCCTACTCCTGATGTGCATACGCTGCCTTTATTTCGTCCATATCTGAACCAAATGCTGAACAGTGGCATTTGAGAATGCCAAAGCAAATTTGCGTGTTGGAGATTCAAGGTCTGTTGAAAGGACAACACGAACCAGCCTGTAAACCTATGTTTCATGTGACCATGTATACGCTGCTCCACTGCGCCCATGTGTAACGTTGTCTCTTCCATTGCGCTTGTGTTTCTCCTGTGTGTACCCACTTTGACAACTAATAAAATTTTATTCAATAAAATGTTGCTCTCAGTATTCCTTTTTTACGAAGAATGGGGTTGGCTTTGGTGTCTGAACCCATGCACACTTCTGCTGCTAAGGGTGAGGCACATGAGGATTTGGCTGTCCTCAGATTACAAGAGAATGGAGTGACTGTAGGATGAGGTCTCACTTTCAAATCACTGGAGATACAATCAGGTCATTGTGAGGATATGTCGTGAAAACCAGAGCTGGAGATACATCTCAGTGCATGCCTAGTGGGACACGAACAAGATGTGAACATGCAACATTATTTGAAGAGATAGACCAAAGTGGAATCATTTCCATAGAAAGTAGAAAATTGATAGCATTTGTATCATCCACCTTCACAAGTGCAGCCATCGCTTCAAGGTTGTTGAAGATTGGAATCCTGACTTGGCCTTCTCCTTGAGGGATGATGAGGTGTCACAAACTGAAGGACTGTCAGTTGATCTTCAACATGGTCAGTTCGAACGCTACCTTGAATGCTGCTCCTCCCACGCTAGGCTGCTCACCTCAGCCATACCCCATCTCACACCTTCCTCCACAGTGAACAATCCCATCACTACGGTTGCGCTCCTTGATGATCTCTTGGCATTCATTTCAATAGAGATTACAAGTTTGATTTGTGGCTAAACACACCCTCCTCCCATGCTCCGCTGCTCCACGTTGAATGCTGGTGCGGTAGCTGCATAAAAATTCACTCGAGTTCCAGCATAATCATGATGAGGAGAACGACCTTCGTAAGGTGAATGATAATGCTACGTGGGATCGTGGTAAGTGGGATCATGTGAATATATTTTTGTGGCTTTTGTTTGCAATGTTGTGCTCCTGTTCAAGGAGGATTACATATTTGCCCATCTAAAATTGTGGTTTTGCAACCTCTTTCTCTGCCTGTTGCAATATCCTATCCAGGAGCTCGTCTTCATCACTTACACATGCCTCCAGCTCCAAACCATTTAACTATGAAACATCAAACAACTTTTTTTTCCAATATGCAATTTTTTGTTGGCTCCGACTCCTTTTCTTTTCATGTCCTCTCAAGGCTTCATCATAGACTCCATTGTTGTCCACAAGGCACCCAAGACATCTCAGGATTTGACCGTCGCCTGTCTTGATCCATATTTCGGGAGGCTTGACATCATAAAAGACAAGAACAATAGGAGCCTTAGACTTCAATATCAATAGGAGTTCATCGAGGCACTGTTCTGATTGGGCATATTTTGGAGAGAATATAGGTATATGAACAGAGGCTGTTGCAATGGCTCCTTCTATTCGAGAATCTAAGCAGTCTCCCAACTGCACTTCTGGCTAGTCGAAAAAGGCTCTTCTGCAACATTATGCATTGAACATGAGGTGTTCTACATCAGTATGTATGCTAGTTTGATATAGTTTTCTAGCAAAAGAGGACGAGATCACTCGAAGATAGTAAGGTATTACAGCTTGCTCTTCGGGTCTTGATTGTTTGGGCTACCTTGTGTCCATTCGCTTTTACCACAATGAAACTCTCTCCAAATACCCGGGGAATCTTGCAAAGTCTTTCAAGTCTTGTCAAATAATTTTGTGTGGACTAGAAGAAGGTCATGTGACATTAATTATGGAGGGATATATACGTTCGGATTTGGGTATTTTGAAAACCATAGTAGATTGTGAGGTTGAAATCTTCCAATGAACTTGTTGTTTGTTGGAATAGAGCAAAAGAATTTATTTGATAGCCACACACAAAGGAGAATAATTTTTCAAAGAAAATATTTATCATTGGGCACATTTAATTTTGAAGAATAATGGATTATTAGTTATTTTCCTTTACAAGTACATTTGTGATCATTTGTTGACTTTAGTTGTTTAAATAGTGACAACAATTCATTGATTATTGGAGTTATTGAGAACTCTAATCATGTCAACTATTGACAACATAGTGCAAATCAGTAAAGACACTCTGTGTGACATTCAGACTTGCCTGCATAATGCACAAGAAAAGATTGAGTTTTTGCAGTTTGAATCTCATTTTCAATAAGAACAGCTACAACATCGTAAGCATCATTCTGTTCAGAACATTGAGATAAACTCCCATCAATAGCAAGTCAATATTGTTGAAGTTCATTTGGATCCAGTGCCCAATGAAGTAGCAGAATTACATGCAAATGCGGAAATTCAGTCTACACTTCCCAAGTCAGTCATCAGATCTTGGGAAGAGCTTGTCCACAAAAAGCACAAAACTAGTCTTGGATATGACAAGGACGTGTCCTTTCATATTCCAAACTACTCCAAACCAATCCAATTTCAAAGTGTTGGATTTCTTCAGGATGGTTCATCTTCACCTACTCCTCATGACAGTTCACCTTCAGCTATTTTAGATTGTAGTTCTCTTCCACAACAGCCACAACAAATTTTGAAATGCCAACACTGTGATTGATTTGGCCATCTGAAATATCATTGTTTTGATCTTCATCGATGTAAGCACTGTCATAAAACCAACCATTCATCAAACAAATGCTTCAGAAATAAACCTCTTGCAAGAACAAAGATTCATCTTGGATGGATCGCTTCTTGGCAATGGGCATCAACAACCAAGAAGATATTCTAGTCACATGTCAGAACTTGCTCTAGAGTATTGAATAGTCTTGTAGTTGAGTTTTCTCCATCATCTCACCTTGTATCTAACAAGGGGGGAAATGATGGTCATCGACAAGCTTCAAAGCCACATCAAGTGAGCCTGAGCCACAACCTGCCACACCAGATTCAGAGTTGTAGCCGAAGACAAAGATGCCCCTGAGCATGCCTTCAGTCAATGATACCTCTTCAAAGAATTGGGGACACTTCCTCTAGCAGAAGACTTTAGCTTCTTGCCAGTTTTGGAAGAGCGCCAGGAATTGCATTAAGCATTCCAGAGTTGTTGGTCATCCTTAAACCATCACAAGTTGAACTTCCCATTTTAGGTTGAAGTTCTCCCTTTTATGCGGGTGAGACCCCCCTTTCATGGTTGAAGGTTTCCCTCTTCAAAATATCAGAAGCACTTCCTCTAGCAGAAGACTTGAGCTTCATGCTAGACTTGGAAGAGTTCTGGGAACTACACTAAGCATTCCAATTTTGGTCGTCATCCTTAAGCCACTGCCCTTTATACCAACATTTCAGAGAGCACATACAACCTAGTGCTGCCATGCATTTTTGCACATTTTGTATTACAACTCTCTTCTTGGACTCATACATAACCCTTCGGATTAAGGGGGGGAATGTTGGACACCTAATCCTCTAAGGGTTGGTGTGGAAGTTGAACAACCAAAAGGAGTCCAAGAGACCACTTAGAATATGAATCCAAGGGTCACACCATGTACTATAAATGTATATCATTTGTTAATAATAAATGTACTCTCATGTTTTATCTTTCATACCCTTTCTATCATGTGTGTGTTTAATAGTTTGGATAAGCATTGTTGCACTATTTTTCGCCAGGCGTTCAACGGTACTATCTGTTTTCTAAAGCTAGGCTCTCCATTCTCTACCCATTTTTAAGCTTGGAGGTATATGGGTTGTAATTGCTTGTTGTTTTTACTTTTATCTCTTTTATGGCACTAACCGAGTGAAGGCCTCCGAACTATTGAGAAAGGCCCAGAGACATAGTCCAAATTGGATGAACTCTGTAATCAAATCATTGTGTCATAGTTTTTGGGTTATTCTCTTTATTTCCACATTGTTTACATGATTTTAAGTTCTATGGTTAATTAGCTTTGTTATATGTAATTCTGATGCAGAAGTAAGTAAAATATCTTGCACCAAGTTTGGTATCAGAGCAGTTCTTTGTAGATGTGAATTGTGTGAGTTTATGCTAACCCAGAACAAGCTACGAAAAGGAGAAGGAACGCATAAGTCCTTTGATCCTGAAGCAGGATTTTCACAGTGAAGAAGAAACATGGCCAGTGAAGAAGCTCGTTGGAAAGAGGAACATAATTTACGCAAGGTATTCTACAGTATGATAGGGAAAGTAGACAAGTTGTTCAGAGAGTATGAGAAGGAACTTGGGCATGAGAAGAAAGATGTCGATGACCATGGGTAAAAAAATCATAAAGATGGTGGAGAAGAGCCTCATCCCTCTCATCCTTCAAGTGATGGTTCTCGTCACTCTCATCGAAATTCCAAGCAGTCATCTAAGAAACTTTTCTTCATGTTGATGTAAAGTTTGACCTGCCCATGTACAATGGAGAGTGTAGTCCATAAAAACATAATAACTAGATAAGATAGATAGAAGTTTATTGCCGAATCCAATAGATTGAAGAAGATGAGGTGAAAGTCCAGTTAGCATCCCTTCAGCTGAGCGAAACTTCTCTTGTTTGGTGGGAGAGAAAGTTGCAGAAGTGTAGCACAAAGTCAACTAACCTTTTTCCCTCTTGGTCTAGTTTTATTTTTGCATTGAAAGACCAATTTTATCCTTTGGGTTATAAACAAAACCCACTTATGGAACAGAAATATCTAGGAAAGGTAAGGGCCAGAATGTGCAAAGATTAACTGAAGTATTTTGGAAGAAAGCACTGAATCTGGGCATCTCATTAGATTCACTCGACACTGTAACTAAGTATGTTGGTGCACTACATAGTTACATAAGACACTCACTATTACTGTTTGAGCCTACTACAATTGATGTGACCAGCGTAAAGGCTATTCATATTAAAAGTCGAGGAAAGAATGACAAAGATGATCAAGCCAAGAAGACATCGTTCAAACCTTAGCATGGCAAAATCCAGAAGAAAGGAAAAGGGAAGGATAAGAAGACTGTTGTAGCCAAGAAAGGGGACAGAGCAACACCATCTTGCACTCATTGCAAGAAATATGGTCATGTCAAGGACCATTGCTAGAAGTTGAATCTGGATTAGAGATCAAAGAGATTTGGTGGAAAGGGGAAGCAGAAAACAGTGGCAATAATGTAGGACCTTGGATCAGAGTTCGGTAATGAGACATTGATCACAACAGTGGGCACAAGAGGTACTCTTTCTATTAATGATAGTTTTGATTCTGTTGCAAGTACTAGTTATTTGAATGAGCCTGTAAGTAATGAGCAAAAAAGAATTGAGTTATTCCACATTAGAGTTGTCATAAAATATACAAAGGTGGAAAATCTGTTTGATTTGGGTTCCCAAGAAAACTTAATCTCAGAGTCCTTAGTGGAAAATATAGGCCTTGAAACTAAGCCTCATCTTAGTCCATACCTACTTGGTTGGGTGAGTGATAAAGCCAAATTACTGGTCACCAAGCAATGCAGGGCCAGATTGTTATTGCTTCTAAATTAGTTGATGAGGTGGAATTATATTTAGTTCATTTGGAAATTGGTGGAATCATCTTGTGAAGCCCATATCTATATGACAGAAAGGTTGTTTTCTTTCGGCATGAAAATAAATACGACCTCACGAAGGATGCGGTAGAGTATATAGTCAGATCTCATCATACAAAATTTAATGCTAGCCTTGTAAGCACAACATAGATTAAATGACTAGTTAATTCTAGCAAAGGGTGCATGCTCATGATAGTGAGAGCAAAAGGGACTGAGATGGCTGACGATTTCAAAGAATTATTTGAAATTATTTCTGATTATGATGGAGTGTTTGAGGACAAGAGAGGATTTCCCCCTAAATGGGAAATCCATCATGAAATCCATTTACAATAGTATGCTCCTTTACAGAATCTTGGCATGTACATGATGGCTTCTATCGAGATGGAGGAGATCAAGAAATAGGTGCAGGAACTGTTAAATGAGGGAGTCATTAGATCAAGTTCTTCTCCTTGAGGGTCACTGATTGTGTTGGTACCTATTGGAGCCTCGAAATTTGTCTTGACAACATGGGGGATAACCACCCGGTCCGGACCTTAAAAGAATCTCCTTTTCCATTTGGTATAGTGGCTCCGACTAGGAATAATGGGACCATTTTCCCAAAGAGGATTGATTTGATAATGTTGTTGGAGCGATATAAGATGTAACGAGAATGATTCAACTAAGTATAATATAATCTAAATAATAAGCACATGCATATATCTTAATCTAACGTTATCTGACTATAAATATACTTGGGAATAAACTAAGGTATGTGATCTACAAAGATGTCTCAAAGGAATTGGTAATAAAGATCATTCAACTACCAAAAGAAATAAAATCGTTAATGATAATTGTTTTGGATAAATTGTTAGACAAAACAATTGAGAAAGCTATATCACATATAGTAATTGTTCATGTATTCAATACATAATGAGAGCTAAAACATCATATAAAAGTGCAATAATGCAGAACTATAACTCAGATTTTCATACATAAGACAATCAAGAGAAAGATTATTTCTAATCCATAAATAAAACACAATCATATGATAAAAGTAGCATATATGAAAGGTCCTGGTCATGGGCTGAACAATATTGGTCTAATTTCATCCAATCAAATACACTCTAAGAGTACAAAAGTGTAATTTCAATAGAGCATGCTCGATATTCAAAGAAAAATAGATCTTGTTCCAATAATTTCATCAAAACCTTCCCAAAAATACGGAACTGTAATGTCTTGAAAATTGTTTTTGATAAAATTCTGGAACCCTCTCAAAATGCATGAAAGGGGTTTAAATACTAAAATACATGCCTCAAAAATAGATTATTACAAAAAAAGGTGAGGAGGTTTCAAACAACCTTCCTCAGAGTAAGTAAAAATAAAACTAAAAATATAATTAAACTAATGACAAGCTTCTTTGAACTCGAACTATCTTAGTCTGCTAACTTGATCTTTGAGATTGAAAATGTTAATCATTGGTTTGAGTTAAGGTAGCTGGATGATTGTGGATTTTCATTGTCCAAAAAATATGGCATCTGACAAAGATGGTGTTGAGCCTCAACCTTGCACCTTCCTACACAACCTCTTAACCCTCATACTCCACTCACTTCACTCATCCAGTGGTTGAATCATTGCATTATAGTTTAAAAAGGATTGTTTATATGGTTTTCTAACTATACTGATGTTTGTTGTTTGGTTTAGTCTTTTGTTCATGCAGCTGCGGAAACTTGTTCAATTTCCGCAGCCAGCACAGGTTTCCGCAGCCCGCACAGGATTCCGCAGCCATTTTGTTAAAGGCTGTGCTCCAGGTGTCTTCTGAAGGAACGGGCTATATGGGAAAGCTCCAGATGGCATGTACGTGGATCGTGTCCCTTCGAACCGGCCAAATCATCATTTTGAAGCCGCAGTCAACCAAAGTCAAAGACGTGGCCAACCAAAGAGTCCAGCGGTGGCACGTTACTGTTAAAGGCACGTGAATGATACGTGGCCTAGTTCCCAGCTCACGGAGGCTCCAGTGCACCTGAGGATCGTTCTTGAACAATGAATATAATAGCCAATCACTCTAGGATTTAAGAAGCATAACGACAGTTACACTAGATCTCGGCTCATGAGATCTACGTGTCTATGGCACGCAGGTAATAGCCTAAGTAGTTGATTAGTTAAATGTAGGACTTTTACATTATAAATAATGCGTTTTCAAACGTTGTAAAGAGACTTTTTGGATGCATAGAATTTCTGAACTGTTAAGTAATTTCCGCACCCTGCTGGTTATATCTCCCCACTGTTTTATATGTTGCTGGTTTGAATACATGAGTAGACCTTTCTGAAGATAGTCTTGTGATCATTTGATTGGCTGAAGTGGAAGAGGGCCCCTACATACTGAAGCCCTGTAAAGTATTTGTTTAGTTTCATTATGCTTTTTTTTTGTCATTAGTTTGTACATAATATGTTTTGCTTTATGTTTCTGTTGTTTATATCTTTGTCTTTATAAACTGATCAACGCTTTTTGCAGGTTCTTTTAGGTAGCCCGGGCAATCTTTTATTTTATTTAATAACTTTTGGCATATGTGATCATCTTGTCCTTCCTGCTAACCTTTATTTTCTGCAATTTACATTCAGCATTGTCCTTTTCCAGTTGTTATTTGTTTATTTATTTTTCTGCTAAATTAGATGTCATACTACTTAATAATTTTATGATTTCTTTCTGTGGTCAAATGACTATATCAGCAGGAGATCAGAAGATCACTAACTGTGGTGTGATTTAAGTGTCATATTACTTACTCATAGTTGTTTTCCATAAAGTAGATTGAGCTGAATGGTAAAGAACTAAAGGAGTCTAAGTAGTGTGATTAATTTCTTTTTACATTTAGTTATCATATTGCTTGTTATGTTCATGATTACTTCCCCAAGGTAGATTGAGCTGAGGGGTAAAGGATTTGAAGAATTCAAGTAGTGTGATTAGTTTCCTTATGCAATTTATTTTCTTGAACAATTAAATATCATATTGCTTGTTATGCTCATGATTACTTCCCCAAGGTAGATTGAGCCAAGGGGCAAAGGATCTAAAAAGCTCAAGTAGTCTGAATTAGCTGCTTTACTTTAGTTTGAGTTGTTTTTCAAGTTTTTGCTTTCTTTTCATTGTCAGCAGCAAGGATACTGGGCCATTGCCATTAGTTCGCTTTTTGATGCATTTTGTTCTCTCTTAAGAATTGGTTTCATTTCAGTTATTGTAAAGCTTTCTTTTGAGCATTTTTTAAGTATAGCAATCATCACCATTTACACTCCACACACTTCACACTTCACTTTCATCACCATACATTAAGAAAGAATAAAATCCAAAAACAAACTAAAAAGCTTAAAACGACAAAAATCTAAGAAAATGGTTATCTAAGTACATATAGTACACCTCACTTCGTCAGTTTACGAACCCCGGGTTGACAATATAAATAGCAATTTAGATCACACTAAATTGACCAAACATTAGGTTCCAGTTTGTCGAATTTCAGGGTTTTCAAAGTTTTGGACTCCATGCCCAACTAAGGTTACTGCTCTATGATTCTCAATATTTTGCTATCAAAGTGCAAGCATCTTATCACTGCAGATATCGACATGGGATCACTGTACAAAATTTTCACACAGTTAAGTTTGGCAAAGAAATATATGACTCCATGCCCAATGGATCAGACACTAATCTACGGTTCTTACTGCTTATGTGGCAAAAGCACTATCCCTAGGTGGAGCCAGATGTTGCAACATGTATTTTTTGTTGCCTTTAATATTCATGTTTCATTCAAAAATCACTTGAAAATATCTTTAAAAAGATGAGGCAAGAGGGAGATGGAATAAATTGCATATCGTAATCAAAACACAAAATAAACAAGTGTAAAAGAATTGGCCCTGGAGTAGCCAAGGTTGCTATACAAATCACTATATAAATGGTTATATGGAGTTAGACTATATATATATTATATATATATATATATATATATTATATATATATATATATTGAAACAAGAAAGAAACAAAGAAATATATCGGATTCGCAAAGGGAACAAGTGTTAAAGTTAAAGGGCCGGACCCCAAAGGTATATACGTTGTGGTTTAAAGTCCTGTTGGTCAGCCGTACATAGAGATATGGATGTTGGGTTCCGCCGATTGCGACTTGCGATGGCAGACCCGATATATATATATATATATATATATAGTTGTAAAGTTTCGTCGGGTCCGCAATCATCACATAACACTTTATGTATGTGAATATGGCTATGCCAATTGTGATTTGCGATTGCGGGCCGAACTCGAAATACTATAAGTTGCATTTTATAAGGCTGACAGGTCTGCGATATTGCATAATGCTTTATGCATATGCGTTGGGTTCCACCAATTGCAATATGCGATAGCCAGACTCGAAAACATATTTATCGTGTTTTATAAAATTCGGCGGGTCTGTAAAGCGCCTTATGTATATGTGTTGGCTCATTCTGTCGATTGCGATTTGCAATTGGGTTTCCGAACCCGATAGTTTACATGTTATGTTTTATAATTACGACTTGTCCGTCATATTACAAAATCTTAAGGGTTGGGTTGATATAACAATGAAAATGCCGATTGCAATTGCGATAAATGTATGCCTCAATAGTTGTGCAGAGCCCGCGTTAAATGCGGAAAAGGCATGTTCATGGTGTATTTTTATTATAAAAAAGATATAACAGAAATAGCACAAATATTAAGGATTTATGCGTAAGTCGAACATTACATTGATATAACCATGGAAAGCGTCGATTGCGATATGCGATGGGATTCTGGATCCGATGGAGTTATTAAACTAGATCAATTTTTTTTCAGTTCCGCTTTTGCGTGCTTTGCATTATTTTTGCTGTGTAAAAGGAAAATCAGTGTTAAAGCCGAATTTGAAGAGGAAGGCAGTTGGGCATGTTTTCTTTGTATTTTGGCCAATCAAAATGTCAGATGCATGCATAAGTCTAGATTTATGCACAAGTCAAAGTCAAACACTATTTATTATGATTAAAGCGATTTAATTATTATTAAGGCATATACAGAGGAAATCGGCCACAGATCAACAAAGCCGAAAGGCCATCAATGATTGTCATGTTCAGTTATTTCTCGTTATTTGATGTTCTTGGAGGTGTCTTTTATCCTCTGTAAAATATTTTGTAATAATTCTTACTTCAGGTAGTTAGAGAAATAGTTTTAGTAGTTTGACAGTTTTAGAGATTGACAACTGTTTCACAATGTATAAGAAGAGGAAAATCTACAGAGAAAGGGTTGGTTGTTGGAATTTTGGAAAACCCAGAGACTAGGCCACGATATTCCTTATATCATCATTGATTAATGAAAGAATTAGAATTTTCCATGAGTTGTTGGGTATAATTTTGCAACCTTCTCTATCATGTGTCATGTTATGTTTTCTTCTTTCAAGCATAGTAATGAAGCTGCAGGTTTTTATTTGCTTATGCAGATAAAGTTAAAATTCCTTAAAAAAGCGCTCCTATACTTGAAGTTTCCACCTTCCTTTCTAAGTTATAGATAATAGTTTCTGTGAAAGACCAGCATATTATCCTTAACTTCCTCAAGAGTCACAGATAGTAGTTTCTGTGTTAAGCAGCATATTGTCTATGATTCAGTTCTCATTTTCATAATTCTTCTAAGTTACAAATAGTAGTTTCTGTGAAAGACCAGCATATTATCTTTAGCTTCCCCTTCAAGCTTTCTTCATTCATCATTTGTATCTAGCAACAAATGGCATTCTGAGATGTTCTGGTCATACATGTATTAAGGGTTAAAGACCAAGTTTTTCCAGGTCCTTCATTTGAGAACACAACAAACAATAAGTTACTGTAAATAATATTTATTAATGTCTTAAGCACAATTTCTCTACAGCCAAGAAATTAGTTTCTTAAGGTACAACACCTGTCACCATTTGTCTCACATCAGGTGGGGCCTTATAATGAAGATAGGCAAATCTTTGGTGCCATAGTTCAGATTGTAGAGATGTGTCGCAAGACATGGCTCCCAATGGACTTCCTCCAACTTGATACAAAGTGTCAGCCCTGAACCCATGAGTAAAAGCATCTTTAAAATTTCTTTTCCAAACATGTACCTTTCCATCGATGAATGTCGCCTTGAATCCTTTGTCTTCAATGGCTGAAATGGACACCAGGTTCTTCTTGAGATCAGGTACATATAGTACTTCTTGCAAATGAATAATGTTACCTTGATTCAATTGAAGGGTAAGATTCCCTACTCCCTTCATGGGATAGGTGGCATCGTCTCCAAGGATGATCTCCAAGTTTGTCTCCTTTTCTATCAGATTAGAGAGGGCTTGTATTCGGTGAAGTGCCTTGAGGCACCACTATCAATCAACCAATTTCCCAAAGTGTCCGAAGGAGAGGCATTGGAGAGGGCCGATATAAGGTAATACCTTTTTTTCTTATTGTTAACAACATTTGATTCTTCATACGTGGAGTTCCTTCATTTCTTGGAGAGTCGACCATTTCCTTGATGTCCATCATTACTTTTTCCTTTGCCATTTGACCTAGCATTCCTTTGGTCGTTGTTATTGAAGTTGCCCCTAAAATGATTGTGCATCATTATGCGATGTGTCCCTTCTATTTGGACACTCCCTTCCATAGTGGCCAAACTTGTTGCAAACAAAGCACCTACCCTTCCTCCCTTCGATCCAGGCTTTCCATGGAAATGACCTTTAGACGCTGCATTATTTCTTCCTTTGGCATGAGCAGAGAATGCAGTGGGGTTTCTTCTATTAGAAGGAATTTATTGCTCCACCATTCTTGTTTCTTCTTGAATGCATCTCAACATCAATTCTTCAAACCCTGGAATTCGATCATTGTTGAGGGCGGTGGTTCTAAATACATACCACTCAGGTCGAAGTTCTCCAAGAATGGTGAGAGTAAGTTCCTTGTCAGGAATGACTTCTCCAATCAAGATTAGATCATTCTTGATCTCAATAATCCTCAAGAATTAGGATTGAATATCCTCGTCCTTTCCCTTCTTAATATCCTTCAACTTATTCTTGAGAAATAGAATTTGATTAGCATTACAAACCTTGAACATGTCGATCAACCTGTCGTAGATCTCCTTGGAGGTCTTCAATTTAGAGATGTAGGCCACCAAATGCTTGTCAATGAAATCCTTGATAATCTTCTTTTCTTTGACTTCAACCCTATTGTACTTGGTTTTCGCAGCAGCCAGTGCATTTGAAGGAGGTTCAGGGATTTTACCCCACACATAGTCCATCACTTCTTTTTCTTCCAAGGTCAAATCAAGAGACATCTTCCATCCATGATAGTCAGATTTATCATGGAGCTTGTCTTCAGCCTGGAAGTAGGTTGAGGAACCCATTGAACCTTTTGCCCTTGTCCAACTATCTTTGGTGATTTCTCTTTCACTCTTGCTTGGGCTTTGTCTTCACCTAAGCTCCGATACCATGTTAATTTTAGGCAACAATGGTATGTTCTATGCTTTAGAGAAATTTTACTTCAATTTCTTTATCAGCGCAATATCAATACTCAGATTAGAAATCACATCAACATGATAGTAAAATGGAGACAAAACATAAAAATAAATAGTAGAAGACAAGCCAAGACATGAGGACACAAGATGTGGCACCAGCTAGGGACAAACCCCAATGTGGGGGAACCCTTGATCAAATCTTCTTTTAGTTTTCAATAGTTCAGCAAAGAGATAGTACAATTTAGAGATTTGATAATTTATAACAGCAACAAAAGAGCCCTAACATGAAAAGTCAACACTGGTCAACAGGGCATATTTGACCCTCAACAAATCGATCAACTTTAGTCAACTTCAGCCTCCAAACAACAAGATAAAACAACCCTCAAAACAATCAAATTCACAGCCAAGTCAAACAACCCAACTGTGGTCAACCCTAGTTGCAGCCAATGCTGGTCAACAGTCAACAAAATTCTCTCCTGAAATTTCGCTCTCCTAAAATTTCAGCCTCTTGAAATTTCAAACGTGTGGAGAGAGAGGCACAGAAATCCGTACCCAATTAATGAGGAGAGAGAGAGAGAGAGAGAGAGAGAGAGAGAGAGAAGTGTGAAGATGAGTGTGTCCAAATGAGGATGAGGCATCATGTATTTATAGGCTAACGTTGAGGATGAATAGACATGACTGCTGGGCTTCTGCGCCTACATGAGTTTGTTGGCCGACCTTGACAATTTGTTTGTAATCAAAATAAATTATAACTTCATTTGTACATGTCAGAAGCAGATGATTTCTAGATGAATCCTACACCTCTCGGAGAGAGGAACACGACAAAAATATCAGTTGTCATAAACAAGATGATCCATGTGGAGTTTGGCCCTAGTTGCGAATTTTAACATTATGTCTAGGCTTTTGAATGGTAAGAGATTCTTGTTTGGGTGATTAATCATTAGATTAAATCTAACCTCATTATATTTTGATCATTCGTATGGAACCCTAAAAGGTTCTCTATAAAACTCTAACCTAAGGGTATGTCTATGTTGAAGAATCTAGGGTATTTAGATTTAATGAGATTCTTCTTGCATAACTATTTGTGAGGTATTCAACTTTACTTCTTAGCACAATCTTCACTTGTTATTATTATTATAGTGTTTCTTCTTATTTCATCAAATAGCTACCAAAATAAAGAGACAAGAACACACGATGTTGGTTTTCTATCAGGGCCAAAACCTCTCCCTCTTAGAGAGGAAAACCCACACAAAATTATTCTTATAGAGATTCCAATTGACGAATACGAAGACCATGACCCTTGACCTATTATGCCACTCCAAAACCAAGACACCAATCCTCTTCTTTGACACTGTTGAGATCATCATCATTGCTGCAACATTGAGGCCATCACCAATGCACCATTGAGATATTCATTTTTGTGGTATCATGATTTCTCCATCATCGAGATCTTCATCACCATTGCATCATGATTGTTCCTTCATTGAGATCTTACTGCACCAATGCTTCACCTTCACCGAGAACTTTATCATGCCAATGAGATCTCCATTTAGAGGTATATATGTATGATAGTTGTACCGAAGTCTTCATCTTCATTAGCATCATGATTGTTATCATGATTACAGTGATGTCAAGGACATGACTGTGTCTATGATATATGCTTCACCGAGATCCTTCCTCTAACATGAATGTCGAGACTATTACTGTGATCTTAACCGAGACTGTAACCATGTTTTCCTCGCACTGGGATTTGTCATAACTATGCCGAGATTGTATCACTGTGACCCTATAGCTAGGTCGAGACTACAAAGATATATGTGAGGAATTCACTGTAATTATCATTGAGACTGCACCTCACTGTACCATCTGAAGTGTCACAAAGTAATCTCAGATTCTGTCCTTAGTGTACCATCTGAAAATTACAGAGAGGATTTGAGTTTTTCCTGCACTTTTGCGCTGACCCTAACTATGTATATATAAAGGTTAGTCCTCCATAATTAGCCGACGTGTCAATGAACCGATGTGTCTCCTTTTTTTAGCCGATTTGACATTT
Organism: Pinus taeda; assembly: GCA_000404065.3. Taxonomy (NCBI): domain Eukaryota; kingdom Viridiplantae; phylum Streptophyta; class Pinopsida; order Pinales; family Pinaceae; genus Pinus; species Pinus taeda. Next base: position 287,868 of record APFE030413292.1, read on the forward strand.
ATATTCATTTGCAAGACAACATGACTGTGTTTTACATCGTTTAGCTTGCTGCCTTCTTCGAGAGGATTGTGCTTGTCTTGGAGGGCTGATCTAGACTCTAGGTTGACTCATATGCATTACATATATGCTCAAGAAGAGTTATTTGACTCTTTGACTTTCTTATAGCACTTCAACATGTTGTGGACCTATGTAATGAGCAAGAAACTCATTTTATAATTTACAAAAATAATATTTATTTTCTTTTACAAGTAAAAAGATCAAAATTACATTTACGAAGACCGAACCTAGTTACACTTTATTCAACACTCCCTCTTAACTAGAGAGGTATTCATAATGGTACTTGGTCATTCTCAATCTAAAGAATTTCTCATAAGAAGAATCAGATTGATAATCCCATTTATATAGCATCATATCCACCAACATTGTCACATTGCAAGGCCTTGACTAACAACTCCATCTCTCCACGAAAACCTGAGCTACAATGTTGGCGAGACCAATGACTATAGACACCTTCATCATTATCTCTCAAGGCACATACCCACCCAGGTGTTCATTGAGTATGACCTTCTAGGACTATTCTTATCTTGGGTTCCCAACCCTCAAAGAATATTAGTCCTCTTGCCTACTCTTATCTTGGATGCCCTACACGTCCTCAAAGAGCATCTAATTCCAGATTATTACCCAATCCTCCATTCTTTCTTCCCAAGTGAAGACAAGAATGTTGTGTCTATCTCTCCCTCTATCCATCATGTGTCTACATTTCTCTTCATGGCCTTCACTAAGACTTAGGTTGTTAGTCTTGGCCTAATGAATGACACATGAAATAGAAAAACACAACTATCACTCCTTTCTAATCAAGGGTGATCCAATTGAAGCTCCCTCTTGATCAGGGACCTGCCAGAGATCCCTCTTACTAGGGACTCTCCTTTTTCATCGGCAACTTCTTTCTTCGTGGGTCCTTCAGCTTCTTGATCACTTTCTTTCTTTGATGTCATGCAATTTAGTCGAGCTTCTTCCTTGTAGGGCATAAACCATTGATCACTTTCCTTCTTGGTTCATCATGTCATTCTTCATGGAAAGTGGCCTTCTTGGTATATATTTGGAACCTTCTTCATATGGCTACATCTTTCTCATCATGCTTCTTTCAGGAATTTCCATACACCACATCAATGCTAGTTTCACTTGCACTTACAATTCTTGTTCCAGTAGCCCTGCATGAACTCATCAAGATATTATTTAAGAAATCAAAGCATAACATTAAATCAAATAGTACCTTTTGAGATGGCTCTTAATCATGACATCTTCCTATAGGTAACAACATCCTTCATACATGTTGACACATCTCCTAAATATATCCATTGTCAAGGGTCTCCATTTTTTTAGACTTTCATCGAAGGCTTCATATCTTTCTGGGAGATTTCCTAGTCAAATATTCTTGGTCCTTTCGATGTTGATTGCCTTCATCATGGTTGCATATCTCACGATCTCTTCCTTCACACAGTCCATTCCCAGGAGGTTTTAATCAGAGTTTCTTAATTGTAGTCAACTACCTCATACTTCATATGAGGGCATATTATGTTGATTTCATCTAGTGTGACTTATGCCTTCCTACATCCTTTCAGAGGAGGAGATCCTTTTCCCTTGATCATGCTTCTCGAGGTAGAAGTAATGATTTATGTCAACTGCAACCATATGACATGACATTATAATATTAAACAGAAGCATACATACCTCGTTTTACCTTTAGGTCAACTAGGCTTCTTCCAACAACTTCCTTGATTGAAAAGGTCTTCAATCCCTTGATTTGCTGCATGTCATTATACCATCATACCATGAATTCCATAAGTTGGTGCTCCTAATGAAACACTTTCTTCCTCTCTAGATTAGTGAACCCTTCGATGAGGATTCCATTAGAGAATCTTGAGGATCTTGCATATCCTTATCTGGCAGATGTTTCCTTGTTTGACTTGATGTATGATGAGCCTTGTCCTGGATGATGTTTTGCTTTCCTTCATGAGGTTCCCAAGAGCTATATCCTTCATGTTTGACTGAAATGGATTTTGTCCTTCATGATTCCCATGGTGATGTCACGAGCTCTTGTTTCTAATGCTTCCATGATGCCAAGATGCACCTTATTATCATCGTCATATCTTATAACAAAAGCTTATGATAAGACCCTTTTGTGAGGGATACTATCTCAATCATAGTAGAGATTTGTTACTCCCTCTTTCCTTTGCCCTTTTCTTTAGCTTCCTTCATCTATCCAGTGATATGAGCTTCCATAATCTTTCCATAATTTTAGCTATACTATTTTGTCTTCTTTGAGGACTAAACTTCTCTTTCCTTTCTGCACATGATTTAGTCCTTTAACCTTCAACACGTTTTCCATCAACTTGTCTTTTTCTATTTAGCATAGAGACCATAAGTTGTCGAACGAGGTAACTTTCTTATCCCATCAACATTTTTTACCTTGATTATCTGTTAGTGCACTATAGATCAATGATGTTTATCTCCCTTCCTAGATCTTGTAGATGAGACCTTATGAAGATACCTTTACTTTCATGTAGATCAAATTTCATGTGACCTTCTTCATTGCACCTTCAGAGAATGAGTTTATCATATACATCTCTTTGATGTCTCCAATGTTGCTATATGAGAGGATCTTTCGTAAGTATCCCTTTCCATGAATTCAGAGGAGACCTATTGATATGTTCAATGAATTCAACTACTTAGATGACTATGTCTATCCTCCTCCTTCATGCAAGGAATCTCGATGACCCATCCAACCTATAGATGTCTTTGCAATCATGAAGTCATTTTACCAAACTTGATTATAGAATGAAAATATACTTACTTGATTGTGAAGATGAAATCTTCACCTTGATCGCTTTGATGATGGTTGAAGAAGATGTATTAGTACTTCTTGAATGACCTTCTTTTGAATGGGTGAGTCTTTCCTCAATAGAAAAGGTTGCTCCTTATGATGAGGATGATTTGATGCTTCCTCAGATGATCTTCTTCTAGTGCAAGGAGATGATCCTTGCTTGATTTTATACCCTTGGAGATGACAGTGTCATCTTGTCTTCAATATGCTTTGCCTTCTTTTGTAGTGTGGATCAAGACTGCTTCTAGGATTTCAACTTGTTCCAAGATGATGTGATCTTTGTTTTGAGGTCCTTTTATTTACCTTGATTTGTATACAACTTGATGAGGGTCTTGGTGGACTTTTGATGATGACTGTGAGACAAATGTTCTTGTTGTTGTAGACTAATTCTTGATTGTTGTTGTAGACTAATCCTTCAATCTTGACAAAGCTCTTCAACCTTGCTTCGATGCTCTTCTTGAAGATTGATCCTTGTATGTCTCCTTTTGCTACCCTTCCTTTGACTTCAGCACCTTAGCTCTGAAACCATGTTGAAGAATCTAGGGAAGTTAGAGTTAATGAGATTCTTCTTGCATGATAACTATTTGTGAGGTATTCAACTTTACTTCTTAGCACAATCTTCACTTATTATTATTAGAGTGTGTCTTCTTAGTTCATCAAATAGCTACCACAACAAAGAGACAAGAACACATGATGCTGGCTTTTTGCCAAGGCCAAAACCTCTCCCCCTTGCAGAGGAAAACCCACACAAAATTCTTCTTCTAGAGATTCTAATTGACGAATACCAAGACCACGACCCTTGACCTATTATGCCACTCCAAGACCAAGACACCAATCCTCTTCTTTGACATTGTTGAGATCATCATCATTGCTGCACTATTGAGGCCATCACCAATGCACCACTGAGATATCCATTCCTGTTGCACCATGATTTCTCCATCATCGAGATCTTCATCATTGTTGCATCATGATTGTTCCTTCATTGAGATCTCACTGCACCAATGTTTCACCTTCATCGAGAACTTTATCACACCAATGAGATCTTCATTTAGAGGTATATATTATTGATTTTGGGTAGCATCGGATGTGCTCTAGCTTCGAAATTTTGTGGAGAGGGTAGAACACATGAGATCTCCAAGACTCAAAAATCATTTGGAGAAATTCCACCCAGATGAGGAGTTATTAAAATAATTTATACTTTTAATGGGTTCCTAAGTCTAAACTTAGGAAAATAAAAATATTAATGAGTATTAATAAAGATATGGGTGAGACGCTTCTAAGAGACGAGGATCAAGTCTGTTTTAATCTTAGTCATTGATTATGGACTTAATCTCGGTCGTTGATTCATCATCAAGAAAAGTATAAGAGAAGACTTGAGAGTCATTTGGAGACACACTGGGAAAATACTCGGTAACCCGAGGAAAATCAATTCTCAAGGAGTTGTTCGATTTCAGAGGGAGAGTTGTAGGGTGAAGGAAGAGGAGGGTTTCAGCATCAATCAGAGACTAAGGAGAAGGTGACGCAGTGCCTCAGAGAGACAACACAGAGGGAGAGCTCTGAGAGACAGCGCAGGCAAGGACGAGATCTCACACAATCCTCATGCTAAAGATGCAAGAGTGACACAATGAAGGATAAAGGGTCTCTGTGGTGCTACAATTTCTCCTAGTTGAGGAGGAAAATTATCTCAGGTGTTTTCTTGAAGATTTCTCTATGTACTGTAAAATGATTCCTTGTAAAGAGATTGTCGTTGAAGAATAATAAATAAACCCTCCTCCATTGCACCGATTTTCCTGCATTGGGTTTTTTCGGGGACAATTGTCCAAAAATAACTGTGTTGATGTGATCGATTCAAGTGCTTGTATATCACAATTATTTTTCTCTATGCTAGTGATAATAGCAGTAGAATTTATTTTAATGTTTGTTGAAGGGTTTTGTAAACAACTTATTGCAAGAAATAAGTAGGAGAAATAAATCAGTTATTGTAGTAGAATTTCGTGTTAGAAATTTTCACACGGTATCAGAGTAGAGATCAAGCAACATAAGTAAAGAATCTATCATGAGTCAAGAGCATGATGTCGGGGCATCAACTCATAAGGACCCACACAAATCTCCAAAGGGAGAAGAAAGCACGAGGAACATGGATTATGATTATTCTATGTTACCTTCCAGACTGGAACAAGAAGTCGCTTTCTTAGCGAGGATTGCCTCCTCTGAGGTTTGGTATATGGATAGTGGAGCTTCCTAGCACATGATAGGAATACAAGAATGTTTTTCGAATTATCAGGGAAAAAGGATGAACTTCCAGATCTCCATGGGAAATAAGTCAAAATGTACCCCCGTAGGGAGAGGAACCGTATTATTTCAAAGAGAAACAGGGAATCGGCTTCGAGCAACCAATGTGTTGCATGTGCCATGATTGGGGACGAACTTACTCTCTGTATCTTAGTTTCAAAACAAGGGCTATGATGTTTTCTTCATTAAGGAGAAGGGTATATGTCAAACACTCGAGTTGGAAAAACAAGGCCCGAATTGGAGTCAGAAGTAACAGGTTGTATAGATTACAGCTAGAATCTCCAATGGCATTGATAGGCAGCAATGGGGAAAAATATTTGAATGAACTATGGCACAGGAGGATGGGAAACTTGCACCATGGGGCTCTAAGAATTCTTTCAGAAGTTCCAGAGTTGAGTACCAAATGAGATGATGTATGCAAGGATGCGCATTACGCAAGTACGCCAAAGTTGCATTTTCCAGAAGCAACAATAGGGCTAAGAGTATTCTAGGATTGATACACTCAAATATCTATGGAGCCATGTCCACAAGAGCTCTTAGTGGTGCCGAGTACTTCATCACCTTCATTAATGACCATTCCAAAAATAATTGGATCTACTTTCTAAAAACCAAGGATGAGGTGTCTGGTCAATTCAAAGAGTTCAAGGCTCTAGTTGAGAATTTGACAGGAGAAAATATAGAGATATTGCACTCAAACAATGGTGGAGAATACATCGACAAGGACTTCATTGATTTTTGTGCAAGGGAAGGCATCATAAGAGAGCGGACAACCCACTATAATCCGGAGTAGAATGGAGTAGCAGAAAGTAAGAACATGACTATTGTTGAAGTAGTCAAGGTGATGTTGTATGATCGGGATATGCCCATGTTTTTATGGGCAGAAGCATGCAACACAACAATGTATGTCCAGAACAAGACTCCTTACAGGGCATTAGGTAAGGTTACTCCAGAGAGTGCCTTCACCAGTAACAAGCCTGAGGTGAGTCATTTCAGGATATCTGGGAGTTTGGTATACTGCCATGTACCCGAAGAAAAAAGGAAGATATTGAATCAAACTGCGAAGAAAGGATATCTTGTGGGATATAGCGAGAATGCTAAGGCATATAGAGTCTATCTTCCGGGGAATAGGAAGATCATTATTCGACGAGATGTAAAGTTCATGGAGGACAAAGCTTTTGGGAAATCCTGAGAAATGCCTTCTGAAGAGCAGTCAAAGGATGATTCGTTGGTCCAGCCACTTCGTCCAGCAAAAACTAGCACCAGATTTCTCCTAAAGGCAAAAATAAGAGGTATCACAACAGGTGGAGTCACAGGAAGAGGAGGAGCAGATAGATATACCTACTACTAGTGGAAGAACGAGCCGGGAACTTCAACAGATACTACAAGATGCAAAGAATTTCGTTGGTGTGCCCAGGAACGAGAAAAGGGAGCGTAGACAGCCAGACAGATACCAAGCCTTGTTGGCTCAGGTTGGAGAACCCTCTAGTTTTCAGAAAGTCGTTCAACATCAAGTATGGGAATATAGTTCCATAATGGTTAATGATGTCTAGGAAGTGGTACCTAGGCCTTAGGGCATGTTAGTTGTAGGTTCAATATGGCTCTACAAAGTCAAATACACTACAGATGGCAGTGTGGAAAAATACAAAGCCAGGTTTGTGGCTAAGGGGTATGCTCAGAAGGAAGGGATAGACTATGAAGAAACATTTGCCCCAGCAGCCAGGTATACTTCTATTAAATCCATGATATCCCTGGTGGCACAGATGGGGTGGGAGATTCACCAGATGGATGTCAAGACGACGTTCTTGAACAGGGTGGTAGAAGATGAAGTATACATTGAACAACCCGAGGGTTTTGAGACACATGAGAAGAAGTCTCATGTATGCAGGTTGAAGAAAGCCTTGTATGGGCTTAAACAGGCACCTAGAGCATGGTACAGTTGAATTGATGGCTACTTGCAAAAGATGGGATTGGTCAACAATGACGCAGATCCTAATCTCTATTATCTTGTTGTAGAGAATGAGCCTTTAATCCTGTTGGTATATGTGGATGATATTTTCCTGACAGGCTCATCCAGGCTCATCAAAGATTGCAAGGAGAACCTAGCCACAGAATTTGACATGAAGGATTTGGGACGGATGCATTATTTCCTAGGGTTGGAAGTTTGGCAACAAAAGGGTGAAATTTTCCTTGGACAAGGGAGATACGCTACATAGATTTTGAAAAGGTTCGGAATGCAAGACTGAAGACCTATGGCTACTCCAATGATCACCAACTAGAAGAAGATTGATGCATCTGAAGATAAAGAAGTCGATCTCACCTTATACAGGCAACTCATAGGGTCCCTAATGTATCTGGTCAACATCAAGCCAGACATTTGTTACGTTGTCAACATCCTCAGTCAGTTCATGGTGGAACCAAAGAGGGCGCACTGGGCAGCGACCAAGCATGTTCTGAGATATATACGAGGAACAGTCGAGCATGGACTAATGTACACTCAAGGCAATGACATTAGGCTGAGTGGGTTCATTGATGCAGATTGGGCTGGAAGTTCAGTGGATCGAAAAAGTACCACTGGGTATTGTTTCAACATTGGATCAGGCATGACCTCTTGGTGTAGTAGGAAACAAAAATCCGTGGCCCTGAGCTCAACTGAAGCTGAATATATGGCAACTAGCACAACTTCATGTGAATCCATATGGCTTAGGAAATTTCTTGTGAATCTATTCAGGAGAAATATGGAAGCAACCAATATTTGTGTGATAATCAGAGTTGCATCAAGCTCTCTAAGAATCTAGTCTTTCATGATCGGTCAAAGCACATTGATATCAGGTGTTACTTCATCAAAGACTGTGTCCGACGAGGAGCAGTACAGTTGAGGTACACCCCAACAGGAGAACAAGTGGCAAACATCCTTACCAAGGCTCTAGGAAGAACAAAGTTCATTTATTTCAGGGAGAAGATGGGGATGGTGAAGAATCTATTTCAGTAGCAGAAGTGGATAGTATAAGGAGTTGCGTGCAGCAGTTAGCAGTGGCAGTGCTATGGGCAACATGATGCAACACATTCAAGGGGAGTTGCAGTACATATGTAGTAGTGACAGTCACAGTGTCATGGACAACAGTACAAGTTGCAGCAACACAGTAGGTGAGGGGAAGTAGGCCAAGCATCAACAACACAGAGGACCGATGTTATGGATCAATGTGATGCTTCTTTTGGGAAATATTGCTAGAGCACATTCCTCGCTAAGAGGGAGTGTTGATTTTGGGTAGCATCATATGTGCTCTAGCTCCGAAATTCTATGGAGGGGCTAGAACAGATGAGATCTCCAAGACCCAGAAATCATTTGGAGAAATTCCACCCGGATGAGGAGTTATTAAAATAATTAACATTTATAATAAGTTTCTAAGTATAAACCTCGGAAAATAAAAAAATTAATGAGTATTAATAAATATATGGGTGAAAAGCTTCTACGAGACGAGGATCACGTCTATTTTAATCTTAGTCGTTGATTAGGGACTTAATCTCGGTCATTGATTCATCAACCGGAAAAGTATAAGAGAAGACTTGAGAGTCATTCGGAGACACACCGAGCAAAATACTCAGTAACGCGAGGGAAATCGATTCTCAAGGAGAAGGAGTTCGATTTCAGAGGGAGAGTTTTAGGGTGAAGGAAGAGGAGGGTTTCAACATCAGTCAAAGACCGAGGAGAAGGTGACACAGTGTCTCAGAGAGACAGTGTAGAGGGAGAGCTCTGAGAGACAGCGCAAAGGAAGAGCTTTGAGAGACAATGCAGGCAGGGACAACATCTCAAGCAGTCCTCACGCAGATGATGCAGGGGTTACACAATGAAGGATAAAGGATCTCTGTGGTGTCAGAATTTCTCCTAGCGAAGGAGGCAAATTATCTCAAGTGTTTTCTTGAAGGTTTCTCTATGTATTGCAAAATTATTCCTTGTAAAGAGATTGTTGCTGAAGAATAATAAATAAACCCTCATCTGTTGCACCGGTTTCCCGCATTGGGTTTTTCCGGGGACAATTGTCCAAAAATAACTGTGTTGATGTGATTGATTCTTGTGCTTGTATATCATTGCTATTTTTCTCTATGCTAGTGATAACTGCAATATAATTTATTTTAATGTTTGTTGAAGGGTTTTGTAAGCAACTTATTGTGAGAAATAAGTAGGAGAAATAAATCAATTACTGGAGTAGAATTTTGTGTCAGAAATTTTCACATATATGTATGACAGTTGTACCGAAGTCTTCATCTTCATTAGCATCATGACTATTATCATGATTACAGTGATGCCAAGGACATGACTATGTCTATGATATATGCTTCACCGAGATCCTTCCTCTAACATGAATGCTGAGACTATCACTGTGATCTTAATCGAGATTGTAACCATGTTTTCCTTGCACTGAGGTTTGTCATAACTATGCCGAGACTGTATCACTGTGACCCCATAACTAGGCCGAGACTGCAGAGATATATGCGAGGACTTCACTATAATTATCACCGAGACTGCACTTCACTGTACCATATAAAGTCACAGTGTAGTCCAAGATTCTATCCTTGTTGTTCAATCCGAACATTACAAAGACAATCCGAGTTTTTCCTGCACTTTTGTGCTGACCCTAACTAGGTATATATAGTGGTTAGTCCTCCATATTAGCCGACGTGTCAATGAACCGATGTGTCTCCTTTTTAAGCCGAATTGACATTTATATTCATTTGCAGACCGACATGACTCTGTTTTACATTGTTTAGCTTGTTGCCTTCTTCAAGAGGTTTGTGCTTGTCTTGGAGGGCTGATCTAGACTCTAGGTTGACCCATATACATTACATATATGCTCAAGAAGAGCTCTTTGACTCTTTGACTTTCCTATAGCACTTCAACATGTGCTGGACCTATGTAATGAGCAAGAAACTCATTTTATAATTTTACAAAAATAATATTTCTTTTCTTTTATAAGTACAAAGATCAAAATTACATTTATGAAGACCGAACATAGTTAACTTTCTTCAATAGTCTATAGTTATGAAACCCTTGTCTACTTAGGGTTAATGATGAAGTCTAGAAATCATATTCTCTTGTTTAGAGTCTTGGTATTGTTATAATAAAAACCCTAGTCATTTAGGGTTTGTTGTTAATGTTTAAAATGAAGCCCTAGACCTTTAGGGTTTGGTAAATTAGGGTTTATGACCAAAACCTTTGTAATATCTATTCTAGGGATAAAACCTTAGGTGTATGTTCGTATGTTTGATCGAAATCCTAGCCTAGAGAAAATTTGTTGATGTTCATGTCCTAGGTTTACCTAGTAAATATTGATGAGAAATGCATCTTAGATATTATGTATATTCGAGTATTCTAACCTAATTGTTGTTGCTCATGTAAATTCTAGGGTTTATAGCAAATCCCTAGTAGAGATTGATATTCTAGGGTATTATGATATTGTTTTCAATATGATTTAGCCTAGGGTTTGCATTAAACCTTAGTAAAGTCTAACATTGTTGAAACATTAGATGCATGGTAGGATTATTATTAATTATTGATATCTAAGGCTTTGTGTCTCTAAGATGGAATCTAGGGTTTGTAATGGATCATAGCAAAATTTATCATATATCTTTGAAAATAATATTGAGACCCTTAGATAGAATGAGACTCATCTAAGTTACTTTATGTTGTAGTCTAGGATTTGTAACAAAACCCTAGCAAAAAAGTTGAAGTTTAGAACTATATCTCTTACTAATTATGAACCTAACTAGGTTTAGGTATTTGATGTTAAAATATTTGATTGTTTTGATGGTTCCATTATATTAACATAACTTTGATATTGCTAACTTCATGCTTCTATATATATATTTGGTTGTACTTGCTATTTAAATTTTGCAGGTACACATGATGTTCGGATGAGCATGATGAAGATTACCTTGATGAAGTTATGAAAGATTGAAGCTTCTCCGATGTTATAGAAGAAGGTAGTGGTTGATCTCCCTAAAAGTTAAGAGGGAGTCTGGATAAAGGTATATATCCCTAGTTAAGAGGGAGGGCATATTATGACAATGAATACCTTGAAGTAAGCAAAAGTACTATTGATGAATATGAAGTTGCAAACAAAAGACTTGAGAAGATCTAAGGATGTATTTGGTGCTGCTGAAGAAATGAAAGAAGAAGAAAGCTTCCGACAAATTATATATGAATAACTTGATGATGAAAGGAGGATCATGATTATTGAGGACCTCGAAGGTTTCTGTTTACTTATATATGTATTTGAAAGTTGATTGCTAATTGGGGTTTTGTACAAGTAAAACTCTCCATAAAGAAGGATGAATGGATATATCTAGTTTATTAAGGAGAGTTGAAGCATCTAATGACGGATGCTTCAACTCTCCTTATTATTATTATTAAAATTGACTTATTAAATCACGGGTTTCATGCTTGGGTCAATTATTTTTATGTCAAAGCCTCCATTGCAAGCTTCTAGGGTTTGTGTCAAGTGTCCTTGTCCATGTCATAATGTAAAGAACCCTTGTTGGAGATTTGTTTGTCAAGAAATAAATTTATTTTATATTAACATAAGTCTTCTAAGCCTCCTCCACTAAGTCGGCCTCAAAAGTGGACAAGTCAGCCTAAATTGGGTAGCAAAATCACTATATAAAGGCAACAACTCGACCACGTTTGTCACTCATCAACAAGTTTCATATGCAACTTTTGGGGTTAGAAAAAGTGTGAATTTCAAGGAAGAAGAGGAAGAAGGATAGCTAAGGAGAAGGAGGTCTCTCACAAGCATAAGAAGTCGAAATTTTCTCTCTTTCCCACACATGTGAAGCTGGGCAACTGCTAGAAGGGGGTCGAAATTTTGCAGTAACTAGGAGGTCAAAATTTTGTTGTTGGGGGTTGAAATTTTGCAACTACGAAGTCGAATTCCTATATTGTTGTTGGGCTAGAGCTGTTGGATAAGAAGACACTTCTATATCATCTTGGAAGGCTAACTTGATCGAGGAGGAAAGTATGTTGGTCCAGGGTCTTGGTCCATCTCAATTCGAATTACTGAAGGAAGAGTTCTTGAATGGATTTTCCCCTATATAGGGGTTTTATCCCTAGCTATACACCTACATCTGGTGTCCTTGATCTTCATGATTTTCTTTTGACACTTTCTTGATGAAACAAAGATAAAGAAGAACATAAGAAATTTAATAAAAAAATAAGAAAATCACAAGAAATTATCAACATAAGAAAATCTTTTTGCCTTTTTGATTTTCTAACAATTTATTGACAAGCACAACCAAAATATACAAGTAGAATAGCATCATGATTATCTAGGGTTTCCATTACCTTTTAGAGAATGAATTTTTAAGGATTTGAGTTGCAAAATCTAGACATCACTTAATTTCATTCTTGCCAAAGATTGCCATACTACTTACAAACCCTAGACATTATATAGATACTAAGAGGGCACAAGTGAATGAGATTTTAATATGTACAATCTAGGGTTTACAACTCCTAGATATAAAGAGATCTTGGAGGCCCAAGGATCATACAAGTGATAAAATCCTAAGACATTAGATTTTGAGCAAATGAACATGTTATACATACCTCAAAAACTGCATACCTATGTCTTCTATTTTATTGCTCTCCTTGCACACTGGAGACATATTGTCAGATGATTGAGACATAAAGAACAAAACAATACTTGAATTGGATGATGACTTCAAGTTGGTCTGCTTTTTCTTGACTATCATTGTAGCTTTTCTTTTATAGGCCAGACGCTAGGTCTAGGAATTCTACATTAGATCTCTACAAGTGTGATCTAGCTCCAAAAATTGGCTTCCTTTATCAGTGTTGTGGCTTGGTCTTTCCAATATATATATGCACAAAACCATGTCCAAAATCTTCTCTATACCACTGATCAAACTTTGGACTTTATATATAGATATATAGATATATATATATATATATATAGGATTGTGTTTCTTGTCTTCAAATATGATGGTTGTAACTAGATGACAAGCTTTCCAAAATAGTCTTGTAGATGTTTTAAATGATTGTTCTTGAGTCTTTTTATGTACAATTATGCGCAGGACTTCGTCCTTTCTCAATAGGAGTCTCGACTCCTTTTTCTAGGTGACTATAGCTTCAAATTCAACCTTCCAACTAGGCTTATAAGGCTTCTAAACAATTTGGTCCTGACTAGTCAACAAGTGAATTTTATGTTGCCTTGTAAAAGGCTTCTTCTAGTCCATAATAAGACACTCTACTTCTGAGGTTTTCGGATCTCTGAGATGGAACCCTTTCTTCTTGTACAAGAGTGATCTTATAGCTGCCTTATTATACTTTCCTTAGCTCTTATACCATGTTGTGAAATCCATTAGGGCAACATATTAGGGTTTCTCATTTATTTTATTTCTCTTTTACTTGACAATTTCTTCTGATTAGTTATTACTTCTTCTTTGCTATTATATATTCATCATCAAAACAGTTTCCAAAACTATGAAGATCACAACGACATCAAGAGAATACAAGATGTAGGCACTCAGCGACAAAAAAACCCCTATGAAGGGGAAAACCCATTCAAACTCTTCCTTTAGTAGATTCAAATCAAGATGAGATAATCCAAGACCCTTATGACCTAGACAAAGACTTCCTCGAATCACCAACCCAACCCTTCCCTCAAAGAAAAACTATGCCAAAATCACCCAGTGTCGACTCCTCAAATACTACTTTAATCAAGAATTTCGGCCCCACAACAACAAAATTTCGGACCTACAATTACTGCATAATTTCGGCTCCTACAACTTGCCTAGACACCTTGAAAATCTTGCACGTGTGAGAGAGAGACGTTCCAAACTTCGATTTTACTTTCTCCTTGGTTTAGGTCTTTCTTCTCCTTGATTTCACTCTTCTTCTTGTCTCTTTCTCTTGCACATTGAACTTATGTGAGTGCTCCTCCAAATGAGTCGAACTATGTCTATTTACAATGCTCCATAGGGTCGAATCCCCTTCAACTGGGTTGACTTCTCCAACACAAGGCCGACTTGGTGAGGACAGGTAAAATGATTGTTTTTTACTCAAAATAATTTTCTTTACATGATGCAAAAGCCCAAGAAGGGTTTAATAAATGTCACAATGACTCTTATGACTCGAGACAAAACCTAGGATCCTTCAATGGAGGCTATGACCTAGAAAATAAATAAAAGAGCACGAAACCCATGCTTCAAAAATTATTTTTCTTTTATAAATAAATTTTCTTTTTCTTTCTTTTGACAAATACATTACATCATGACTCAAATACAATTATGAAGACCGACACTTGTCACATTCTTCAACATTGCTTTGGCTAGCAGCCTAATTTTGGTCTCTCTTGTCTCCTTGTGATCTCTAGATTTTCCTGGTTGATTGAACATTTGTATAATTGCTTGATGAAGAAGACATAACAAGTAATAAGAAGATATCTAACATTCACAACTAATTATCAAGAAGAGGAATCAAGCATTAATCGACACTGTTGTCGCACAGATTGTCACGACAACGCTTAGACCGGGGGTTGTCACCCTAATCCCTGATCTCTCCGTTTAAGCCGTCTCCCGAGACTAAGGGGGGTAGACCCTATGGGATAAAAGAAGACCAACTGTGGACCAGTTGGGTTGGGTGACACAACAAGGCAATTTAGCACCTAATTGATTTTAGAAATTAATGAGTCGGCGCCTTAATAACATTGAAGCAACTAAAATGCAAAAAGATTAAATGCTTTAAATAACCATGCAATTTTAAATGCTAATCAGTTATTACTTTCATATAGCTAATCTTCAAATAAACATTTAAGCATGTTTAACTATATAAAAATGATAAATATTAATCCCATAACAGATAAAAGACATGAAAATGAATTTTCAATTTTTAATTAGTCTTTTTTCAAAAAAAATTTAATTTCAATTTATTATTATAATATATCTTATATATATATATATATATATATATTATATATATATATATATATAACAAATAAAGTCTAACTTTTAGATTTTATTTTTATTTTTTTAATATTTTAGAAATTTATTTATTAATGATTTTTCTTTTTTATTATTTTTTTATATGAGATAAAGTTCTAAAGCTAAAATTTTAGATAGAACAAAACTAAAATTAAAATCTAAACTAAAGCCTAACTATACAAAATCTAAACTAAATATAACTAAACGTAAAGCTAACACCTAAATTAAATAAAATCAAAAGTAAATAATAATAAAAAGTCTAGAACGGTGTCACATCAACAATGAAGATGCTCATTGGAGCATAATAATATAGTTCTGAGATAGAGGTTGCAGCTGAGCGGGATGCGCGCTGCTAGGGTTTGCAGACGGCACAGCAGACGGGGGTGATCGGCGTCGAGCGCGGGAGAAAGGAAAGTCGAAGAGGATAGGCCGGGGAGAAGATCCGCGTATCACCTTCATTTCAGGAAAATAAATTTTCATCAGCAAAGCTAGGGTAAATTTCTAAGAGGCAAGAGCTGAGTGGGAAATGGAAAATCCAACGGGGAGGGGAGAGATCCCCTCCTTCAAAAACGTGGTAACAGGGGAGACCAGCGCAAGAGGAATGCAGCCTAACCAGAAGGAAAGCTACGCCCCAGTGATGGGTAACCTATGGCAGAAAAGGATGAGAGGAAAATGCCTACCTAGGGCACAAAAACAACCAAGATATGTCATTCCCAACAACAAGCTTGAGGAATACAATTGTTACATGAAGGACCATGCCCTGATATGCAAATTCATAGGCTACTGGCCTTCGGAGAAAGAGTTATACAGATGGATTGATCAAAGATGGAGACCTAGAGGTCACATAGACCTGAAGTTGGGAGCAAAAGGGTTTTTCACAGCTATCTTCACGAATCTGGAGGACAGGAACAGGATCTTTGAAGAAGGACCGTATTTCATGAACAATGCAGGCTTATTCATGAAATACTGGGAGGAAAGATACAACCCAGAGAAGGAAAAATTGCTGGAAGCCCCAATCTGGGTTAGACTGTTTGGACTTCCCGATGAATTCTGGGACCCTGAAATTTTGGAAGGAATAGGGAACTCAATCGGGAGCTTTGTTAAAGCCGCAGAAGCTACAAAACGAGGCAAATATAATTCATATGCGAGGATCTGTGTCTACATGAATCTGGCAGAACCCCTCCCAGAAAATATCGAGCTGGAATATCATGATGATGTGTGGCAACAACCAATAGACTACGAACACATCCCGTTTAGATGCCGCAAATGCCATGAATATGGCCACCTATATAGGCAATGCCCGCTGAATATGGAGGAGGAATCAAAAAGAAGTCAGGAGGAACATCAGAGAAATGCAGGAAAAATGGAGGAGACAGATAGGGGTTTTCAACAGGTTACAAGGAGAAGGAGACAGAGTCAGGAGGGACCAAAAACCCAAACACAAGAAAAACCCAGTCACACAATAAGTCAAAACAAGTTTCAGGTGCTTCAGAGTGAAAACGAGGACTATAAAGTAAATTTGGAGGACGACGAGGACCCTGGGAACACTCAAATGGAAATCGCTGGTGAAGATAAAGGAAAGGATGCAAACTCAAGAAAAATTAGTGGAGAACGGACAGAAGGAAAGGTGGAAGATACAGCAATGCAATCCCCGATGGATGTGGAAAACCAAGTCGAAAGTGAGCTTGAAGAGGAGAGAATCATGAAACAGCTAATTCAAGAATGGAAATATCTAGATAGCAGATTTATACCTAAGAAGCAGAAACAATTGTATAAGGAAGTATTTCAGAAATATAAAGAAAAAAAAGGAGAGAACTTGGACAAACAGATAATGACAGGAAACGAACAGGGGAATGGACAGACGGGAATGGACGGCTCTGGCAAAAACAGTAGGAAAAGAGGCCGGAAACCGATGAGCGAAACTATCCAGACTGTGGGAGAAACGTTGATAAACTCAGGTAAAGTGATACCTCTATCAGAGGTATTCTTCCCCTCCTTCCAAAAGTTTTAAATGATTGTTATTAGCTGGAATATTAGGGGCCTGAATAGTAAGGGTAAACAAAGGTATATGAAAGATAAACTGAAAAAAGAGAAGCCTAGCATCATGATTTTACAAGAGACAAAAATTTCAGTTCAACAAATTGAAGGAATAATTGACAAAAATAAACTGCAATACGAAGTTATGGGGCAAGATGCTATTGGCTCTGCAGGAGGTATTGCAATTTTGTGGAACCCAAATGACATCATCTTAGATAGCTGGACCAGCATGAGTAGAGTCCTTACTGGCCTGGGTAGGATAGTAGGAACAAAGGAACAGGTTGTTATTTCAGGGGTTTACGGCCCCCCTTCCCCAGGAGAAAAAGAAAATTTTATAAATAGTATGAAAATCATCCGCAGATTATATCCAGAAGCTGCTTGGATCATAGGTGGCGATTTTAATCTAATCAGATCCTTAGAAGAGAAGAAAGGAGGGATAAGGAAGATGGATCACTTCATGGATAAATTCAATGAAATGATAGAGGATTTAAGGTTAGTAGACATTCAGACTATTAATGGGTTGTGCACCTGGAACAACAGGAGGGGGGGTAAAAACCAAATTGCTTCCAGGCTTGATCGATTCCTAGTATCAGAAGCTGTCATGAATAAGGATGTTTTTGTCGAAGCAAAGATCATACCTTCCCTGGGTTCTGATCATTGGCTGATTAGACTAGAGGTGGATATTAAAGGGAATCGCGGAAAAAGACCTTTCCGATTTGAAGCCTTCTGGTTAAGGGACCCAGAATTCGTCAAGAAAGTTGAAGAATGGTGGAGGCAAAGCACTATGCAGGGCAAAGGAAAAATGCACACGTTCCAGTTGAAACTGAAAGAGCTGAAAGGGAGAATAAAAAAATGGAACAAGGAGGAGTTTGGTAACATTATGGAAGAAAAACAAAAACTAGAAAGGGAAATGGAATCTCTTCAACAAAAGATGATAATGGAAGGCAGAACAGAGGAAAGTATCAGCAAAGAAGGGGTAATACTTGGAAAACTAGAAGAAAGACGGAAGCAGGAAGAAGTCCTCTGGCGGCAAAAATCAAGAATAAAGTGGTTAAGGGAGGGGGAAAGAAACACTAAATTCTTTCATCAGGCTATGATCAAACATAGACAGAGAAACAGGATTCTATCCATCAAAGACAAAAATGGGAATAGAGTGGTTGAGCAAGCTGAGATCGAACAAGTCCTTATTGATCACCATAAAGGAATTTTAAGTGAACCTCAAGCTGATCGAATGCGAGCAATTCAGGAAATATGCTCGGCCATTCCGCGCTTAGTCACAGAAGACCAAAATAAGGCGTTGATGAGAGCTGTCACCTTAGAAGAGATAGAGGAAACTGTGAAAGCAATGAAGAAAGGTACTGCTCCAGGCCCGGATGGCTTCACAGTTGATTTCTACCAGGCGGGATGGCACTTCCTGGGGAAAGAGATTCTGGAGCTGGTAGAAGAATCTAGGATGAACCAGAAGGTATGGCCTGCCATTAACTCCACTTTCTATGCTTTAATTCCTAAAGGTGATAATTTGGAAGACGCCAATGGTTTCAGACCCATAGCGCTGTGTAATGTTATTTATAAGATTATAACATCCATGATTGCCAAGAGATTAAAACCCCTTCTGGACAAATTAATATCTGCTGAACAAACAGGTTTTGTTGAAGGAAGGCAGATCCTTGATGGTTTGGTTGTAACTCAAGAAGTTATTCATTCCTTAAAAGTAAAAAAGCAAAAGGGTATGATGATCAAATTAGACTTGTCGAAGGCGTATGATAGACTAAATTGGAATTATTTGGAAAAAGCCTTGGAAAGTTTTTGTTTTAATAGGAGGTGGATTGATTGGATTCATAGCTTGATTTCTTCTCCAAATTTTTCTATTCTTGTTAATGGGACCCCCTCGAAAACATTTAATGCTTCTAGAGGTATTAGACAGGGAGATCCATTATCTCCGTTTCTGTTCATTCTAGCTGCTGAAGGGCTGGGTCGCTTTATTAAAAAAGAAAGAGAAGCAAACAGAATAAAAGGTCTTAAGCTCTGGGGAAATAATCTGCCCTTAACTCATCAGCAATTTTTTGATGATATCATGTTGTTCGGAGAACCAACAGTCAAAGAAGTAAGGCATCTCAGAAGAATTTTGGATCTATTTGCGGAGGCTTCTGGTCTGGAAATCAATAGAGATAAATCTTGTGTTTTCATATTTAATACAGTGGATCAGGTCAAAACCCACCTCATAAGACTATTGGGCTTTAAGAGAGGAGAACTGCCTACAAAATACTTGGGCAATATTTTGGACTTTACCTCCAAAAAGATGAAAAATTGGCAAGGAGTCCTGGATAAGCTGAGCAACAAGGTAGCAAATTGGGCCTTCAGAGCTTTAAACATAGCTGGCAGAATAGTTCTAGCAAAATCAGTCCTTCAAGCTATCCCTATCTACCCTTTATCGATAATGGCTGCCCCTTTAGGAGCATGCACAAGGATAAGAGAGGTCATCAGGAATTTTATATGGAGAGGGACTGATCAGAAGAAAAAATGGGCCTTAGCTTCCTGGAGTCAGTTAACTGAAAGAAAGGAGAAAGGAGGATTGGGGTTGAGGGATCCTGAGATTCTCAACAGAGTTCTGGGAGCGAAACTCTGGTGGCGCTGGCTTAGGGGGGGCAATGATCTTTGGAAAACCATATGGAAAACAAAATACAATATGCCTGATTCTGCAGTTGAGATCTTAAGGCAGAGAGAAACTCCCAAAGGGTCTACAATTTGGGACCTAGCTCGTCTGAACAGGGATTTGGTTGAAAAGCACACCTTCTGGGAGATCCGAGGTGGAGAAGAAGCTAATTTCTGGGAAGATAAGTGGCATCAGAAAGAAAGACTGAGTAGAATTCAGGGTCTTCAACAGATTCGAGACAGAATAGGAGGAGATAGAACTTATGTCAGAGACTATTGGAAAGCTAATAACCCAGAAGAGAGCTGGAGAATATGGAATGATCCGACGGAGTGGGACAGAGAGCTCAGCCAAGACCATCAAGAAGCCTACAGGAAGGAGGTAGAATCCAGGAAGATTAAAGCTCGCAATGGAAGGGATATCCTCAGGTGGGGGAATTCTATGAAGGGCTCGTTCACCACCAAGGAGGCCTACTACCTAACCGTTTCTCAAACCGGAGATGAAGAGAATCCAGACAGGAAAATTATATGGGAAAGTAATTGGTGGCCGAAAGTCTCCATATTTATATGGCTGGCATCAAAGAATAAGATCCTAACCTGGGATCGAATACAAAAAAAAGGCTTTAATGGCCCATCGAGATGCTATCTCTGTAACACTGATGGGGAAACCTGCTGATAAACTGTCCATTTGCAAGGATTCTGTGGATGAACACTAAACGAACCTTTGGCAAACCCGAAACTGCCCCCAGTGAATTCAACGAATTGGTTTTTCAATGGAATAAGGAAATTTTTCAATGTAAAGTGGTCAAAAGAGCGTGGGATCTCATCTCAGGGTTTGTACTCTGGATGATCTGGAAGGAGAGGAATCGCCGAATATTCCAGAACATAGCAAAGGAACCGGAAGTAATTTGGGGAAGAGCAGTAAAGTTAATGCAGGAAACAATCCTGGTTGACAAATGGGTGGGGGAGGATTGGAAGGCCAACCAGGTTGAGCAAGGGATCCTGAACAAATTAAATTCAAAGTTTGAGATGGTCCATCACAATCAAACCTCCAGACATGAGATGCGGACTCAAAGCCCTGATAAATTCAGCTATCCCAAAGGAAATTTCATAAAATTAAACTTCGACGGGGCCTCGAAGGGGAACCCAGGCGAAGCTGGCTTTGGAGGCATTTTTCGAGACAACAACAATCAGGTAAGGTGGATTTTCGCAGATTGGGGAGGAGAAATGACAAATAACGATGCAGAGTTCTGGGCTCTTCATCAAGGTCTGCGGATCGCTGTAAGAAATGGTTACACTAATTTAGAAATTACGGGAGATTCTCAGATTGCGGTGGAAATGCTGAAGAAGCTCAGCAACGGACGAAGCCGGGAGAAGGTCACAAACAGTTGGCGTACAGCGGGAATTGTCCAGGAAATCGCTGACCTACTGAAAAGAATCGAATATAAGATAATAAATCATGTTAGAAGGAAAGGGAATCAGGTGGCCGATTTCTTGGCAAATTGGGGATGCAGAGGCCACGGCAGCACGGTGGATACTCAATGGAGAGCGGTGTGCGGGAACAGGGAGTGGAAGGACCTGGCAGCTATAATCAATGCAGATCATGATCAAGCCACAGGCGGAAATACGAGGATCGATGAGCTGGAGCAATAAGAGGACGTGGAGTCTCCGAGCATTGAACCTAGTTCACTCGGGGCAGAGACAGGATATGATAACAGGTAGTAGAGTAGTACAGGGGCGGCGCGCGTGGGGGACGGCCCAAGATCAAAACCGAGGTGAAGCTATAAATGATCGCAATCTTAGAGGAGGTGGGAACGGTCTGTCAGACCTCTTGACAGCGGACATTAAACAAGAAATGATGGCCAAATGCAACGTCACCCTGGCAAGCAACCGGCGGCAAATGAATTCCGACCTGAAGGTGTACGCTGAGGACAGAAATCTAATAAATACCCAACTGGGGGAGGAGAACCAGCCTTTTAGTTGTTTCCAAATTTGGAGAGGTGCGGACAGTCTTGTTGAGGGATAGCAAGTCACGTGGAAGGTTTCCGGTTATCAAAGATTTCTCTGCGGCGGAACCGTGGGCAATATGGAAACAAGGCAAAAAACCAAGGAGGCAGAGGAGAAACATAATTCATCTGTGGAGGATAAGAGCCGGAAAGGGAAAGGAATTATGAAGGACGATCAACCGACTGAGATCTGGGAGATCGAGGACGAATCCGAGGAGGAGCTGCTCCGAGGGGAAGGGAATGCGAGGTCCTTCTATCAGGACAGGTTTGCAGGCGAGGAGTGTCAGCATATGGAATACGACTGCTCTGCTCCGAAGGAGACGAAAGTTCGTCGATACGGCATGAGAAAACGGGCAATGAGCCCTGACAGAGGTGCGGACTCGAGCAAGAAAAGGGGCCGAGGACAGGGAAGGAGGACGCAGGAGAAAGGAGAGAACTCCAGGCAGGATTCGAAACCTGCTAAACCGCCAAGGAGGACGGTGAATCATAGAATCTGGCGAGCTGAAAGGGCCTACCAGCGAAACACGAACCCAACAATTAGAAGAGTTATGCAGTTCCTGGAGGAAGAGTCTCTCCAAGACCAGTCTGAAGATGAAATGGCGGATTGGGAGTTTCTGCTTCACGATCCAGGCCATACCAGGGGACGAATGTCCTTATTCAAGCAATCATTGCACATCTACTGGGTTATGAAGCGGCTGATGGCAAAAGCCCTTGAACAAGTAGCCAAGGAGATGGTCGAGTTAGCCAAGGGAGACCCGGACCTGCGCAGAGAATTGAGCTTCATTCGCACTACGATGGCAAAGCAAGAGGAAAAGATGGACACGATTCTTCAGCTGCTGAAGGGGGATCAACAAGATGCAGAGCGAGGAACAAGTCCGCAACCAACTATGGATAATGCTTGACTTGAGATATGTTCAGGAAAACTCATAGTCTTTGTAGTATCAGTTTTTTGCCTGATTTAGGTAGAGATATATACTTCTTGCAGACTAGTAGTATTAGAAAATCTCAAGACTGCCTGGTTTATTTAGCTAAGATTATCAGATTATGGGCCTTCTACTTTTGGGCAGCCATCAAAAACTATAGATGGATTAAGTACCCGGTTTCCCCATGTGGGCGGGTCTTCAATATTTTTGATATTATGTAATGGTTTATTTTCTATCCAGTAATAGAAAGAGTTCCACCTCAGCTTACAAAAAAAAAAAAAAAAAAAAGTCTAGAACAAATAAAAATCTAACTTTTGGATTCTTTGCTTTTTTAGAAGTTAAAATCTAAATGAAAATAAATCAAAACTTGAAAAAGAAGAACCAAAATCAAAACCCTTTTTTGATTTCTTTTAGATTTTTTAGAATTTTTTTTAAGATTTACACATTTCATGAAAACAAAAATTTAAGCTACCTAAAAAAACAACGAACACACAAATGAAAATCATAGGCTAAAAAGAAAAAAATGAAATCTAATGACTTATGATTATACAAATTGAAAAAATCTACCGTAACCTAAATGAAATATATATAAAAAAAAACTAAGCGTATTGTTGTTGT
Organism: Pinus taeda; assembly: GCA_000404065.3. NCBI lineage: Eukaryota > Viridiplantae > Streptophyta > Pinopsida > Pinales > Pinaceae > Pinus > Pinus taeda. The sequence goes on from APFE030413292.1 coordinate 311,267, forward strand.
TTTATTGTTGTGAATGCATGTGTAGGTTTGCGGCGGCTGGCACAGAACGGAGGGGAAAGTGGCAGCGTGAAGGGTGAGGAATGGCAACGTTGAAGGCTGCGACAGATAGCCGCATTCTTTTATATGCTTTGCAGGTGGAGAGGGGCTGAGCAACGAAATGGACTGAAAGTCGGCAGAAGCATGGGAATGAAGCAGCTCGATGGATGGCACGGATGTAGCTGCGTGGAAGGGAGATGCAATGATGGTGATGAGAGCCGTGGGCAGATGAGGAGCCACGTGGAGAGGTGAATACACAAGTCTTGAGCTTGATGGTGCTTGCGTGTGCAGGTTGAAGGGAGCAGCAATGACTGCGTGGAGCTAGAGGGAAGAGATGAATGCGTGAGTGATGAAGGGAATGAAGGTAACATGCAGGTATGGGTAGCAGCAGATTCATTTTGCAGGCTAGACGAAGAAAGGTAAAAATGGCAGCATGAAAGGACTGGAGCCACGGGAGCAGAGGAATGAAGCAACGAGGAGCAACAAGGAGGATAGATGGAAATGCGATGCACTGTGGAGAGAGAAGCTGAGGCAACACTGGACTGCGATGAAGAGCAGATGGGTAGCACGCTACATGAGTTCTTTTTGCAGGCTTTGCAGCTAGCATTGAAGGCTATGGGAGCTGCGGAAATATTTTGAAGGCACCAGTAGCAATGAGAGAGGCTTGAGGGTCCCAAAAAAATTTCGAAATTTTGATGCAGCATGAAACCCTACCAGGCAGCCAAATGGCTTGGAAAACCCTCTTAAAATTTACCAGGGCTCTTCAAATTTTGAATCAACTACTTCAGATTATCTGATGAAAACCCCGCAAAATTTTCTAGATATGAAGTAATATTCCTGCCAGAACTGAACCTGAGGCTAGATCTTACCCTCCAGGGCCTAGATTTGGCTTCAGATAAAATGTTTTCTTCTAACCTGCAACCTGCAATAACAAAAATCAAACACCCAGAAATAATATGTGCAAAGATGAAACTAAAATCCCTGAAAATCAGCTAAATAATTACAGTAATTACAAACTAAAGGCTCTAAGTAGCCAAATTTATTGTTATGCCACAGAAATATTTTCAGAATTTAAATTTAATGTGAGATGCTTCAGAAAACTCTTCATGCATTCATAAAAAAATAAAAAAATAAATAAATCAAATGATAAGCCTGGGATCAAAAACTGGCTGGGCTCTTTCAGAAAACGCAATCCATGAGTTGGTTGGTTCAGCTGAGAACTTCCTCGAACGCCCAGTAGACTAAAAAAAAGATTTCCTGCACAGCTTAAATCAACCATTAACATAGAGGGAGAAAACAACAATGAAATTTAGATCAAATGGAGATACCTTCCATTATGTTTTAGAAATTAAACTATCATTCAAACCCCAGAGATTAGACAAGATACCTGTGCCTAAATCAACCTTCATCAAGCTATCATCAATGGCTGAAAATAAAATTATGCAGAAAAATAAAACATCTTACAGCATTTCCAGAAGAGTAACACAAACAAGATTTTCAACCCCAAAGTCTTTTTTTATTGCACAAAAAATGACTACAAGAGAGCTTTCTTTAGCATTAGACTCTAAGATCGAATGATCTCAAATGACCCCTGACACCCTATTTAAAGGAAAAATTCCCCAACGTCTAGTTCGATTGATCCATGTCAAACTAATCTCGACCGTCGATGAGGATCAAAATCCTTTTTAATTTCATCCGTCGAAATTTTTAAATATATTAAAATTTAAAATTTTGCATTTATTTCCTCAAAATTTTGACTTATTATTATTTATTTTATTTTTCAAATTTTTATTTATCTTTTTTAATTTATTTTTAAATTTAATTTATTTTATTTTTTTATTTTTTATTTTATTTATATTTAAATTTTATATATTTTTTATTTTATTTGGATCCTCGAACTTAGCCCTTGGAAAAATCACCTAGGACTTGGACTTAGGACTTATGAGGGATAAACATTTTCTAACCCTCAAGACACTTTATATCATGACTTTTACAATTTACATCTTAAGGGGGAAAACACATTTGACATAGACTCTCATAAACCAACCAGTTCTGCAACACATATAATCTAGCAGATCAAGCAATTTGAAATAACCTAACCAAATAATTAGGATTATTTACATATTACTTTTACATAGACTCAAAGCACACTAGGATTTCCCTAAGATTCTAATGAGAATTCATTCCGGCTTTAGGGTTAGGCTGAAGGAAAACTCTGCCGATCATGGATTGGTGAGACAAAAACCTTCCGGAACATAAATTATCACTAGAAAATTAGGTTTGCCTAGGAAATTTACATACATGACTCAGATCTCCTAAGATTATTTACAATTTACACATGCAGACTGGGTTTACAACATAACATGACCGGGCTGATGATAATAGTCGAATGGCATGGACATGTCGATCAAGTGCTATCCCTTTTGTGAAAAAGGGGGCGTACTGCTATGGGTAGTTGACATGTAGTGGTCAACAGACACTACACTTGGCTTCTCAAAATGGTATTAGAGTTATGGTAAAGGTAGGAGCATTATTGAAAAATCCCTAAGCAGACCTAAATCTGAAAGAAAATGCATATGGAACGAAAAGTCTTGTGTGCTAAAAGACCTAAGAGGCTAAGATCATTGCAACCACTACATAAAGGTTGTTGAAATCAAGAAGTACTATTTCTTACCATGAAAAATATCAATTATATCCCTATGGAAGACCAAGCCTCCCCAAGCATCCATGTGGAATCAAGGTAACAAATCTCAAGTTGTCATATCTCTGTGACAGATTTAAGGAAAACATTTGAACTTCTTGACATCCAAACTATTGTCGAAGCAAGTGGAGAAGCATCCATTCATTTGCGGAAAAGACCATATATAGTACACTCGCATCTATCAATTAGAGCTCATCAACACACATACCACTAATCTAAAATAGAAGACAAGGCTACTCGCTCTTGGAGATTGAACATAGAAGACAAGGCTACTTGCTTAAGGAATGTTGGAAGGCTAATCAGAAGCAAGGTACAAAGTATGAAGATGGAGAAAAAGACAGTGAAATTTGACACAATAACTTTGTGGAATCTCTAAAAAATATGAAGCAAGTCAAGGAACAAGATCTACCTATGACAAATCTCTTGGAAAAGTCGAGCTCCCTTGTGGTATACCTTTGTGTAAAAGGAAGAACCGAGACATATAAAATTTTGTGATAATGTTTGTGCTACAGGAACGAAAATCTGTGTGTAAATATGTGGTAAAGCGTTGAATAACTAAGGTCTATCTTTATTCATAAGGATCGTCTCTTCTGAGTGGAAAAAGGAGCTGCATTATTAGTATATAAAAATAATGTCAAGCTTGAAGATCTATACAAATTAAGAAACAGTGTTATAACGATTGTGATAAGGAATCTTGTTAATATGGTATGTTCTATGCTTAGAGCAATTTACTTCAAATTCTTCTTATTAGCCATTGTTTAGCAATCACATTAACATAAAGTAAAATGCTGATAGAACATTAATAGATAGACAGAAAACAAACCAAGACAAGAGACACTAGATGTGGCGGCTAGCCAAGGACAAACCCCAATGTGGGGAAACCCTTTGATCAATTCGTCTATAATCTTCAATAGTTTAGTGGAGAGAGAAATAGTACAAATAGTACAAATCTATAATTTTATGACAGCAGCAGCAAACCCTAACCAACAAAGTCAAAGATGGTGAAACAAGATATAATTAACTTCTAATCAGCTTGGTCAATATCCTAGTCGACTCGGCTTCCAACAACAAGAAGAGGCAGCCCATAAACAGTCTAAAAAACCTAATCAAATGAAGTCAACTGAAGTCAACCTATTGCTAGCAATTAGGGAAGTCAACACTGGTCAACCTGAGGTCAAAATGCCTCGGTTTGCGTGCCAAAATCTGTGGCCTGCCTAGGTGAGATAACCACACCAGAACCGCACTCAAGAAAAGTCCACGCTGGTCAACGTTGGTCAAAGATACATCTGCAGCCCTGGTCAACGCAATCAAACAGTTCTGCGTCCTCCAACTTCATCCTTTTGTGTCCTCCTCCTTCCCACGTGTGCGCTGCTCCTTGTGTGTAAACCCAATCAATTAAGGAGAGAAGAATGTGAGAGATGAGATGAGTGAATAATGCCTCAACCTATCTTGTATTTATATGAAACGTTGAGGATGTGTTCCACACATTTAGCTGCGGCCGACCCTAACAATTTGTCAAGTAAGTACAAATAAATTCATATCTTCACAAATACATGTCGGAATTGGATGATCATTAGATCAATCCTACACTTCTCGATAAGAGGAATCCAAGAAAAATATCAACTGCCATAAATAAGATGACCCACATGGAGATTGGCCCTAGTTGCCAATTTTAACAAATATGAAGGTATATAAAGCTCATCTCTATGGTACAAGTCTGTGGAATAGCCATGATATCGAGACTCCCTTCCTATACATAAAAGAAGGATGAATTACACCAATAGAGCCGACCAATTTCCCTATTACAATGAAGTCTAAAAGTTTGATCACTAAAGATTTGAGGTACCTCTATTGAAGGAAGATAATATATATGAACTGAAGAAAGATCAAATAATCTTTGTTGCAAAAGGATTGGATACCTGTGATAGAAAGACTATAAGGATGGACAAGTAAATTTGAAAGAGGTGCTTATAATTTTTGTTCATTTGCAACCAATGACCTATGTCAACTATATTGCACATAATGTTACGTCTTCTAGGTCATGGCAAAATCACATGAAGAATAAGCTAACAATCTTATGCTCTCTTGAAAGATAGTGTCATATTATAAAAGCATCTATATAGATATACTAGAGATCATTGATATGATATCATTTGAATCCTCTCCTTGCATATGAAAACTAGTGTTTTGTGATCAAAGAATGAAATAGACTCCATCTCATGTTTAGAAGGTTTGTCTATAACATTTCTAGGATTTGCAACTCATTGATTAGTATACTTGTAGAATTTGCAATCTTTAAAGTATGGTAAGTCTTTAAGACTTCAGATATTGAAGCATCTAGGGTTTGAAAACCCTAACAAAGGTCTGAATCAGAAAAACCCTAGGAACAAAAACCTAGAACTAATCGTTTCCATTGTAAGAAAAAACCTTAGCTCTTGGAGGTAACAAAAATGCTAATGCAAGGACAAGGATGGTGAAAATTACAAAAGGTCGAAGATTAAGGAGCTTTACCTCCATCAAAAGATAAGTACTCTATATATCTTTTCTCCTTGATTATTGCTATTATCTCTATCTTTGATATTCTCGATCTATGCACTTTTCTTAATTGTATTTGTTCCTCCATAGCTTCCTAATTAAGTTTGTAGGTCAATAATAAGAGATGACCAAAACTTTGAGAAATAGATGGAACAATTGGGAGAAGTAAGCATGCATTAAGCAAGTTAAAACTCAACATTAGATGGCAGCATGGAAGAAAATCTTGAAAAAGGTTCATTCAGTATAAAGGAAGAAGGTCACAATCCTCAGTTGAAAAGGTTACCCCTGATTCTTAAAAGACTAAAGAAGGCCTCGTACTTTGGAACTCATGGATCAGAGATATTGTTCCAAGAGGGAGTTAAGAGTAGAATCTGACATATCTTGGATGGATGCATCACTCAATGAGGATAGGCAAAAAACCAGTGTTGTGAACATCACGATTAAATCGCAATTTCTTCGCCAAAACGATTTAATCGCCGATTTTTTTGGCAATCTTTTTATTTGCAAAAAATCGCGAAAAATAGCGATTTTTATGAAAAAATAACGATTTGGTCATTAAAAATCGTGGATGGTGGAAACATAGAGTTTAAAGGGTCGATTTTTGGTTTTTTGTGTCATTTTTTTCAGATGGTGGGCAAGTTTCAGAGCGAAGGAGGCGCGGAAGTGATCTACAAGGACAGGAGAGGAGAAAAGTGAAGGAATTTAACATCCCAAGAAAGAAAAATTCGAGTTTGGACCAAGTTTCTTTAGCAAAGCATGGTTTCCAGGTATGGGCATCAAATTTGGCCATTTTTTTTTGTTAGATTTATAAATTTAATTTCTTCTTGTGCCTTAGTTTTTTTGCATCATTTTTGCTTGGGTTTGAATGCGCATTTTTTCCATTATTGTTGCATTGAGTTGAATTTTTTTGGGTCAAAATTTCAATGTGTTGTATGTAAAATTCAACAAAGCTACAAATATGCCAAGGAAATTGGACCCTTTGTGGGAATTTGGTGAACCTGATGGAGGGTTTGACAAATCAAACTTGACTTGCAAGTTATGTGACCACCTATGATAGGGGGGTATACAGATTGAAGTGTCACCTTGCACAAATCCCTGGACATGAGTTAGGGCCTTGCTCAAATACAAATCCGGAAATCATTCGAAGAGCCCTCGGATCATTGGAAGAAATAGAGCAAACCAAATCATCCAAGTCAGCTTTGAAGAGTCAACTAGCAGGAAGTAGAGTATTAGGAGGTGAACATGAGAGTGGCACTAGTTCTACTTCAGCATTAGTATCTACAACCAACCCTGTAGTTGCCTCATCATATTTTGTTCCTAGAAGCACACCTGGTTCACAACCATCTATCTCTTCAATTATTAATAAAAGGGAGAAAGAAGAAGCTGACAAGTTGTTGGGCAAGTTTCTTCTTTGAAGTGATATTCCTTTCAGCGTTGCAAGAAACACTCCATTTTTCCAGCCCGTTGTTGATGTTATTGCAATTGTTGGCCCAAGGTACAAAGTCCCTTCTTATGATGACTTTAGAGGGCGCATTCTTCAAAATGAAAAGGTTGACTGCACCAAGAGATTGGAGGAGTTTAGGGCATCATGGGCACACACAGGATGCACTATGATGTCAAATGGTTGGACCAATCAAAAGGGTAGAAGCCTTATAGGCTTCTTGGTTAATTGTCCCAAGGGGACAATGTTTATGAAATTTGTTGATGCATCTGCACATATCAAAGATGCACGATTATTATGTGATTTCTTGGATGTGTTTATTCTGGAGGTGAGTCCATAACATGTTGTCCAAGTCATAACGGACAATGCTGCAAATTATGTTGTTGTTGACAAGATGGTTATGGAGAGACATCCTATATTATTTTGGACACCTTGTTCTGCACATTGCATTGGTTTGATGGTGGAGGACATAGGAAAAATTCCTTTTGTGTTGTTGACTCATCAAAAAACAATACAAAATTTAAATATAATCATGCATTTGTGCTTCATTTGATGAGAAAATTCACCAACAACAAGGAGTTGGTGCGCCCTGCCATTACACGGTTTGCCACTAGTTTCATATCTCTTTAATCCCTCTTGAATTCTATGTGGGATGTGAAGAGAATGTTTCTTTAAGATGAGTGGCGTGCTTTGGCATTTAGCCACAAACCAAAGGGAGATGCCATATGCAAATTAGTTTCATACCAGGAAAGCTTCTGGGTGGGAGTGCAAGAGGTGTGCAACATTACTGAACCTTTGGTAAAGGTTCTTTGATTAATTGATGGCGACAACCCCGCAATGGGCTACTTGGACGAGGCCATGGACAGGGCTAAATAATCCATTCAAACCTACTATGATGATAAGGGAGACGAGGGGTTTCAGATACAACTCCTCCTATGGGAATTGATTGATGAACGATAGAACAATACACTCTGTTCAATTCATGTTGTAGGGATCTACTTGAACCCTGCATTTGCTTACTCCTATGGGTTCTTATTGATGTTGAGGTCATGGATGGATTCTTCACCTGTGTTCAGAGGATGGTGCCATCTACAGTAGAACGTGCAGAAATCTCCAAAGAAATGGAGATATACAGGGTGGCAGGTGGCACATTTAGCTTTGACATGGTTATGGTTGATAGGAAGACTAAAATGGCAGGTATGTTTTAGTTTGTTTCAAATTTCAATGTCTCTTCAAGTTCATAACTTCATATTTTGCTTCAACTTTCAAATTTCATTTTTTCTTATGTTTATCTTATTTGTAATTTTGTTGTAGAGTCGAGAAAGTATGGTGGTAGAGTACTCAATCTGCGAATGCTTTCCATTTGAGTGCTCAGCCAAACATGTAGTTGTGAACATTTCGAACACGAAATTCTACTGCAGTCACTAATTTATTTCTCCTACTTATTTTCCACAATAAGTTATTTACAAAACCCTTCAGTAAACATCAAAGTAAATTCTACTGCAACTGTCACATAATAGCATAGAGAGAAGAACAGTGAAATATAAGCACAAGAATCAATCACATCGACATAGTTATTTTTGGACAATAGTCCCCGGAAAAATCCAATGCGGGAAAACTAGTTTAGCAGATGAGGGTTTATTTATTATTCTTCCGTAACAATCTCTTTACAAGGAATGATTTTGAGAACATAGAGAAACCTCTGAGAAAACACCTGAGATAGTTTTACTCCACCCTTTGGAGAAATTCTGACACCCAAGAAACCCTCCAGCCTCCACTACGTCACCTCTGCGTCATCTCTGCGTGAGGACTACGTCCCTTGCTGCGTTGCCTCTCTGAGTTGTCCCTTTGCGATGTCCCTCTGATGCACTGTGTCCCCTTCTCCTCAGTATCCGACTGATGTTGATACCCTCCGCTTCCTTCACCTTGCAACATTCCCTCTGAAATCGAACTCTTACTCCTTGACAATTGATTTCCATCGGGTCACTGAGTATTTGCCCGGTGTGTCTCCAAATGACTCTCAAGTCTTCCTTTATACTTTTCCTATTGAGATATCAATGACTATGATCTAATCTCTAATCAACAACTAAGATTAAATTAGACTTGATCTTCGTCTCTTAGAAGCTTCTCACCCATATTTTTATTAATACCCATTAATATTTTAATTTTCCTAAGTTTAGACTTAGGAACCCCATTAAAAAATAATTAATTATTTTAATAAAATACAATCTAGGTGGAATTTCACCAAATGATTTCTGGGTCTTGGAGATTTCATGAGTTCTAGCCCCTCCACAAAATTTCGGAGCTAGAGCAAATCCGATGCTACCCAAAAATCAACAGTAGCTCCTGACGATGCGAGTGCAACTGGAGTGTATTTGCAAAAATACACGCCAAGAAGCGCAACAAGTTAAAACATAAAATATTCCAAATTTCCAATTAATTTTTTCAATTCATTAAATAATAATTTTTTTATAATTATTATTTTATGACCCTTGTACAGGTTAGAGTCCCATTGACTTAATGACATGGTCTACGTCTACTACAATCTTCGACTGTAGGTGAGGCAACTTGAGAGGGAACTTGATGTGCAAGCCATCTCATTGGATGGGATTGACACCACTACTGCATGGAGGGTTGAGGCCAAGAGGTCTCTCATGGAGTCTGTCGTTGATTGGTTAGAGCAGGACGTAGTGGAGGAGGATGTGACACCACCTACCCAGGCTACCCCTGTCACCAGTAGAGGACGTGGTCTACCTCCTATAGCTCCTAGTTCTTCAGCTTCTAGAGCACAACAGAGTCCACTACCAACCCCACTGCCATCTACATCTAGAGGGAAAGCTATTGCATTTTCTCGCAAGAGGGACAAAGAAAATCAATAGTATTAGTTATTTGGTTCATTTCATTGTATATGACATTATGACTAATGATATGAGATACATTATTATATTTTTTGTTGATATTTTGAGGCTGAGTTGGGACTCAGGACATGATTCACTGTTGTAGCACTAGAAATGATATTACACATCTTATATATTAGTTTTTTATCATATTTATGTGTCAATGCATTTATTTTATCTTGTAGATGCTTTAGATATTAAAAAATTTGAAAAAAAATGAATATTTTGTATTTGCCGATTTTTCCCCTCGTCGATTTAATCCCTATCATGATGTTCACAACATTAAGAGACGCCTATAACCAAGATCCTCCAAAAGAGAGATTATATACCTATGGAAGAAGTTGGAAAGTCCTAATATGGTTGATCCATCGTTGTAGTTGATTGGTTCCATGCAACATTTGATCAAGGACACATTGATTGGGTTAGCAGTGCTGATGATGAGTAAGGATACTACTGATGATTGGTTCTACTTGTCATTTGGTTTCTTGATAAAGCATAGAACATGATCCTATGCACTATGAAGAAAGAAGATATGGAAGCTTGTACAATCAGTTGTGAAGCAGCTTGGCTCCATAAAGTGTTTAATGGACTATCTGATGACATGTTGGATTCGAATATGAGACCTTGTATTGATAAAAGCTATATGAAGATTGTAAGAGAACCAAGAAAATCGAAGCACATTATGATTTGTGCCATGATGCAGATTGGAGTCATGAAGCTACATTATATCTCCATTGACAAACAGGCAATCGATGTATTGATGAAGTCCCTTCCCAAGGGAAAGGATGAGTATCTTTGAGACAAGCTTGGGCTTGTGGATATCTCCTCCCAGATTGAGAAGGAGTAAGGATGGACACCTTATTCTCCATGTGTCACGCACTATGGCTAGGACTAACATCCGTAAGCCTAGTACAGAATACAGGTAGGGATAATGGTGGATTAGATAAGCATCAGGGACTGACATTCTTGAGATTTGTACTACGACCAAGACTAACTGTCGTAAGTCAAGTATATTGATCTAATATAAGAATGGTTCGAAGCACTAATATTTCCTTATGTCAAGTATTGTGACAATGGATTAGGGAATGGTCATGTGAGGACATACTTTGGTGAACCTAGATGGAGTATGTTCCTCTCAGAGGTGATGTGGTGTCCTATTGAATGCCTCCCAACATTGTGCTCTGATCTAGTAGAGAAATAGAGCTTACTTGTCAAGGCCTTGGTAGTTTGACAATGTTGGTTATTGTTACCACATAATCTAGCAGACCCTAAAGAAGGGAAACCCTATACGACAAAAAGCTAGCCCAAGTGATAACAATGGGACAATGGCCCACTGTCACCACAGCCAAGATCCCCTGCTCTTTATGGACTTTCACTGATGGGAGGTGTCCTGGTATGATTATGATCACCTATAGGCTATAATAGATATTCTAGGTTTGAAGGTTCATGGTGATGGAGCTAGACCTCATTCAAAGAGATGCTCAATAAAGGTACGAGGCTTCAAAGAAGCAAACCAATATCTAAGAAAAACCCTAGAAAATAAAGCACAAGACCTAGGGTTTTGTGGGTTCCCGATGGTAATAGGCATTCACAAGGTCAAGGCCCAAGAGAAGAAAGAGCTTCTTATGATTTATTCCAACAAATACTAAACTCATACAACCCTAAAAAGAAGTACCTAACGTGAGAAAGAAAGACCTAGGTTTTCCCTCTTGGAATAACACCTAGGCAAGAAATTTTATAGATGAAACTAGGGTAGATGTCCACCAAACTTGGAGCATAGTTAGCCTAGACCCTGAGCTTGATGTTCAGACCCTCGTATTTGCGAAAAATCACCTCCCTAAAATTTTGCTGCAAACCCTAGATTTACACCCTACCTTTAGGGGACCGAAATTGAGGAGAAAGGGGAGTTTGATCACCAAAATCATTGGACTAGTGCCTAGTCCTTTGGGCAATGGTGTCTTCTAATGCTTAAGATAACATAAAACGTCTTCTAAGGAGATTCGAAATTGATGTCCTAGGTACCAATTTCAAGCATTTTACGCTCTTCAAGATATAATGGAGTTCCATAAAGAATTCAAAGAGATTCATTCACTAGGAACATTCATTACATGCCTTGTATTAGATAACATATGTAATACTCTACAAGAAAAGCTTTCCAAATTTAATCTTCAACAATTAGGGCATAAATTCACATATTCTAGAGTAGCAACTCAATATATTAAACAACTTTCAAAGAAAAATTCCATCAATATTAAGCACTTACAAAGATACATGCAATATATCCATCAATCATTCAAGAAGAAGCTCCAAAGAAGAAAAGTGAATCATCTTCCACACATCAAAATGCATCAAAAGAATCTCTAATAGCTCCAAAGAAAAAGTGTGATTTCTTGTACAAGAGAATCAATTCAAGTGTGATGATGATCAAATACTAATGAAGGTGTGTTTTAATTATATGTGTCTCACCAAGTTGAATTATTAGCCTAGGGACCCCTAACATTATAAAAATATGCAAAATGCAAGCCTTGCTCACAAGTCGACCAAGTAGCTTTCATAAATCATGAATTATCCATCCAAATGCTAGCCAAATTATTGATGTCATGTTGGAGGGCGACGTTGAGTCCTCTTTGTGCCAAAATGTGAGAGAGGGCTCTATAAATCTCGAACAAGAGGGTCATCCTTTAGTCTCTGTTGGCCACTCCATGTTAACTACCCCATAGCTATACATCATTTCGCGCATGGATTTCCATCAAGTCTGAGCACTCAGATGATCCACAGATTCATCATTATCAGCTATATGTACACTGGAGTTTTGTAAACCCATTCTACATTTTGTAATGTAAATGATCCTAGTAAGGCAAATGTATGTAACAACCTAGTTAAATTTATTTTTCTATTGATTATTTCTATCCTAGGAGGTTTTTAGTCTCACGGATTCATGTGTCTTTCTAAACATGGATGATCAATAAAGTTTTTCCCTCCGGGCAACCCGAAAGCTTGGGTGGATTTTGTTGTCAGGATTTAAATGAGTCATAATGTTATTTTAATTTATCAAGTCTCTGTAAAAGTGATTTGGGAATAATTCTAACTATTTGGTTAGTTTATTTTATTACAAGTCACTTAGTCTACTAGATCATATTTTGTGTCGTAGAAATGGGTAATTATTGAAGGTCTATAACGAATGGTTGTTCCCCCTTCATGGGTTGGAAATGTAATATTTCTTGTAAAAAATATTTAGTGCATGATCCCTAATAGTTAGAAACCATGGCTAAAGATTAGAGGGTTGGAAAAATTAATAATCCCCACATGAGTCAATTAATTAAAATTTCTAACTAAAATAAATTAAAATTCTAAAGCCAGAAATTTAATTAATTTAGGTCCTAAGAAAAATTAAATTCTCCAACATTTAAAATTCGTGGGTTTGAAATTTTTTAATTTTTGAAGGTCTTCGGCCAAGGGAATATCGAAAATTTCAAGATATTTTGAACCCTTGGGCCATAGTAGTTAAGTCAAAGTCAACTTTTTGCGGCAATTAACTTGAAATAATCATTTTTTAGTTAATTAAAATGAAACTAAAAGTAAAATTCAACTTTCTACAAAAAGTAACTTTATTTCAACGGTGATGATTAAAAGATCATTTGATCTTCACCAATGGTTGAGATTGCTTTGATGGGGATTAAGCCAACTAGCTGTTGGAGAATTTCTCTATAAATGAGAGGCCTCTCTCCATTATTTGAATCTGATTTTTTGAATCGTGTACTTGCTCTAGAAAAGCTCTTGTAACTTTTTCTAATTAATAAAATGCAAAGACTTTGGGGTTTCAGATTTATGTAGTAATATTGTTCTTAATACTTTGTTGCTTTTATTTGCATTTGCTGGTTAATAGTCTTTGAAGATTGATCTGTGTACAAGTATCTTGCAAATATATCTGGGTTCTTAGAATATCATTTTGATTTGATAGAAGTAGCAAATATCTTTATTTCTTGATTTTATGATCATTTTTAAATTTATATTAATCTAACAATCAGATCTAAATGTGCAAAAGTTATCATTCAAGATTTGGGCATTTGGGAAAATCCTCAACTAGACAACCTGACACTTAGTTTGCAGAATCTAAAAGAGCCCACTGTCTTTTTAATTTCTGAAGTCATTTTATAGAATATCTTACTTACAAGGTTTTTTTTGGGCTTGTGCTTCTTTAAAATTCAAATTTATTTCTAAATATGGTGCAAAATTTGTTTAAATCTAGCTAATAGATTGTTTTGATCTGCAGATTTGCTAGATCTGTAGAATATTATTGTAGATTTATAAATAGAAAATTTCTAATTCATTTGGGTTTTGGCTATTTCATATTTTTGTATATACATACTTTGGAGTTTTTTGTCTTTTATTTGTGCAAGAAAAAAATCTGAAAATTGCAGGTGATTTTTGTGGATTTCAAAGAAAGATTCGAGACCCAAAGGGCATCTCCATTTTGTTTGTAGGTTGAGGAGAAATTTTAGAAGGATCGTGGGCAAATTTTTTTAGGGCCTCGAGGTCCAATGTTGGCCATCTCAAACCTCATTCTCGGCCTCTATCATTCCACCCTCAGGCCTCTCATCTTTGCAGCCTTCTTCACCATAATTTTCTAATTAAATTTTTTCAAAAAATTTTCAAAAATTTTAACAAAATTTTCTCAAAATTTTCTAAGTTTGGCATTTGGAATTGGAGGATTTCTAGTGATTCGAACAACATAACTCCAAGTGTCTTCATGCCCGTAAGGGCTGACTGGTGCACATTCTCTAACCTTTCCTCATTCCATTTTGAAAACAAGGTTAATACTGACATAGATTTGCAATTAGCCAGAGTTTAGCAGCAGATTTAGTTTACATTTTTACTGATGTATAATTGCATAAATAAAGGTTAGCTTCATTAACTTTTGTAAACAAATTTCTGAAAATTGTTTTACTGTTGTTCGGTAGTTTATTTCTGAGTTTTTAGACCAAATACATTATTAGATCATAAAGAATTAAACTCAGAAATTTTCTGAATTGTAGTTATCAATTTGTCATTTAAAATTTTCTGTTGTTATACATAGAAATTTCTGAATATTGCAAAGTTACCGGACTATTGTTTTAGAATATATTGTTGGTTTTAACATTTGGTGTAAGAGCATATTATTAGACTGATATTTCATTAATGTGATCTAAGTATAAAACATGTAGTTTAATTTCTGAAGTTCATTTTTTTTTCACATGCTTATGCAAGTAGGACTAATCTAGTTTTACTTATGCATCTAATGATCTTGATTGAGTATTTCATACAAATGAATTTTGGAATTTAAACGTATTTTATTCCAACATTTTACATTTCAGTCCATTGTGCATTTCAGTAATTATTTATGCAGATTTTAAATTTTGTAGTGCTAGTATAAGTACCTGCTTTCACATTTAGATCACCACTTTTCTGAACCTTAAGTTAAGTAACATTTAAGACATATTTCTGAAATAATTTTAAGCCCTCATTTAACTAAAATTAACCAAGTCATTGCGTTTCAGATAGTTTTAAATTTTGCATTTGCATATGAAACAATCAAATCCTTTCAGCAGCAGTTTCATATCCTTTACTTGAACCTTATTTTCTTCACAAGATAGTTGACTCCACAAGGCATTGGTATCACTTTCTTTAAATCATTTTGAATGCTTAAAATCTTGTGCAATCTAAAACAAGTAGTGGTTGCTTAGCTATGTCTCCCAGGTTGGTTGGTTCCCAACTAATTTTTCATTTTTCCATTTCCATAGGGTCTACCCCACTTAGTCTGTTATTGTGAAACAACTCAAACGGAGTGATTGAGGATCAGTGTGACAGCCCCCGATCTGAGTCATTGTCGCAGTGCCTAGACATTTTGTGCGACAACAATCTCCATGCATGTAATCATGCGGGACTCGATTATGGGTTTGGGGCACAAATGTTGGTCTCATAGGTCTCGAGATGATAGAATAACATGTATAATGCTCTAAATGAGGACTCTGATAATGGTTCTTTCCCTCCCATGTCTCAAGGGTGAGACAAACCTACTCTAGGCCTTGGATCTACTGTCATAATACGCTAAGTCAGTCAAAGCACACTGGTCCAAGCGCATCATCTAGCAAATAATGTGGAGTAATGAACATACTATTGAGGGTTTTGAAGGTGCCCATGGCATGAAATGATGCTCTAACACATGATGGAATCCCCTGGCTCTCAACACTTCCCTTGGGTGTGTCAATATGATCCTTTAGTAGGCTTGGGCCCTAATTAAGTTGCTCAGCCCATGAAGAAACCACTTGTCAATTACATATAAGATCCAATGTGCTTCCTCATTGCCAGGTGCAATAGTTCATTAATTGATCTAAGTGAAAAAAACTTGTTAATCAAGGGCACATTAAGACTTCATAGTGGGATTCCCTTCCAAATTTGGGGCTTTAGGCATGTAATAGTGTTACCTCCCTAGGTAGGAGTAGCTAATAAACAACCCTATTAGGTGTTCCCAACCCCTAAGGGGAAATACATGTCCCTAGTACATCCTTTAATTGATAGGTGTCATGCGAATGACAATGAATGGACGGGGACATGTCGGTCTCAAGGCAAAATGCCATGGGTTCAAAGATGGTAATGATGAGGGATGTCCACATAATTGACTGTAAAGATGTAGGAGGGAGCAATTGTGAATACATGAGTTACCCCAACTTTTGTTTTTCCACCCTTCTTCATTAGCCTTTTTCCTTTTCTTGATTTTTCTTTGTATGCTTTCCTCATTTTCCCTTGGGGGTCAAATTGCCACTCTTGGGTGGCCCCCACCTTCCACTAGGAAATCGATTTTCCTTTTCCTCCCAAGTCCAAAAATGCCAAAGTGTGCCTCCAACACAAAAATTGCAAAAATGAGCCATAGTTAGGAAAATTTATGAAATTGGGGATATCACAGTGATGGTTATCTAGGGTTTTCTATTGCACCGTTGATTACCATATATTAATAGTATAAAATCTAGATATTTCCCAATTTTATGCATTATTCATGTATGGAATGTAAATGATAATCCCCTTGGTGAACTCTTGTTATATCTATCCCAAGTGTCTTTGATCCCTCACAAAGATAATAGCTAGGGTTTTGGTGTTAGGGCATCAAAACATCCTTACTCCTTTGCAAGATTAAGTTAATATTTAGCACCCATAGACTCTATCAACCCAAGGACTTGACATTGACCTTTGTCATTTTCATGGTCAAATTTTGTTTCATCCACAAATTGAATTTCACTCTCCTTATCTCTCTATTTTCGGCCCTCTTAAGGCTAATTGGCCTCATTTAGGGCTTGGTGCGAAATTGTCAAAGAGAGAAATTTTTGGTATTCAAAGGATTCAAAATGAAGAGTAGGATTGGTTGCCTCAAAATCATCCTCCTTGGTGGCTAGTCCATCCATTTTTCACCATAATTTCTCTTGCCCTACCTATTTTCCCTAGGAGAAACCCTAGTTTGATTAAGCTTCAACTTGAGGGTTTCTTAAAGGTTTCACATTCAACTAGATTGCTAATACTCATTGTTGGAAACTTTTCCTTTGTACCTTGACTTTAGGATATCCCATTTTGCATGCTATCAATAAAACCCTAGGTCTAGTGTGCCATAGATTGCCCCCTCTAAGGGATGTGAATTGCATCCTCATCACTATTTGAAACTTGGACTTAAGTTGAGCTATCCTTTGGAATCTTATTGTGTCAACTTAAAACTCTAAGCCTAGAATATCTCCTAGGCAACCTTATAGCACAACTCCTCCAATTGGTCAAAATCCATAAAGAGCAGGGTGTATTCGTTGTGGTGACAGTGGGCCATTACCTCATTGTTTTCACTTGATTTAGGGCTTTCCTTGTAGGGTACCCCTCTATAACACCTGCTAGATTTTGAGGCAACAGGGACCAAGGGAGGATAAACACGAGGCTTTCGGCTGGCCTCTTCAAGGGAAACTCCTATTATTTCTGAGTTTCTCTTTATTCTTATTGTCTGGCATTTTGGTATCATAGCTATACCAGCATCAAAATCAATCAAGAGGACCATCAACTCCCTTTCCTAAATGTTTTATCAGAATATTCCTCTCCCTCTTTATGAATGACCTATTGTATCTTGCAATTTCAACTGACGACTTGTTTGCTGCTACCTACAGGACTTAATAGAAATGGAGCCCTTCTAAGGATGCTCAGTATTCATTGGTTTCATTTCTCTGCATATTGCAGACACTACTGTCTGTTTTTCCCCAGCTTTAACAGAGATAGGACTATTTGTTTTTGGAAACCAAACCCTGTGACCAAATGACCATATATAATATATATTTCAAGTACTTCAGAAAATTATCAAGTTTGACTTAATTGAGTAGTTAGGATATCCTAGGTAAATTTGGCCGCAAGTATTAAGTGGTAACTAGCAAATAGAGGATTATTTGGAAAAGATTCCAAAATAAAAATCTGAAGAGAAAAAAAAAGGGCCCAGAAGGTTCATCTATACAGAAAAACGAGGATAATTAGTCCAAATGCTTTATAAAAGCACTGATTCACTTGACACTTATTGTAATGTACATAATAGAATAACATTAGGGAATTGTAGATAATTCTGTGACTAAGAAATTCTACCTTCAAGTCTGCTTCAGGCCATGCTTTGTGAAGATCCCATGCGGAAATCATAGGACAGCAAATATCATATCTTCCCTGCCAGTACTCTCATTCAATCAGAATTGTATGTCAAAATGGCTCTTGCATGTTTAAATTATGCTGCATTCATTCAGCCAACAATAAAATATGAATATAGCAAACTTCCAATCAACAGATAGTATGCATTTGATCAGCTTTAGTAAGACGGTAAATTAGTAAAGGATAACTTTAAGTATAAACAAGAAACAAGATGAGAAGAGCAGACAACAAATTTAAAGAAGAAAGATGAATAATCACAAAAGGAATTTTCCATCATGTAAACTGAAAGTATAACTAAAGATTATACAATTATTTCTCATCTTCTTGCTTAGGTGGTGTTACCACCTGTTACACCTCAAATTGCATGAGGATCACACGTGATTTTCATCACACATTGCAGGGATTTGCAGTATGGTAGTTCATGAGATGTGGTCTGAGTACCTTGGATTGGAGGAGACTCATTTCTCCTTTGTGATGGATTGCCATGGTTCCTCTAATGGTCTTTTCTTCATGGTTGCATATGTTTGGTTCATGAATCAGCATGCTAGCGGATAGTTGATGATGATGCTTGCTGCTTCATATGACTTATGTTAGCATCATGACATCATTCTTTGTATATATGTCTAATGGTTTTATTCCCCCAAGGGTTTAGGTGATGATGATGTGGGATGTTATGGCTCTTATTGATACTGACAGAACACCCTAGTAATTATTAATAGATTAAGAATGACATAGCTTGATTTTCAATATGAGGGGGTGTTCCATGATGTCCCCCGTTCTTATGTTGCACTAGGGCATGATTCATAAGTTCAGATGATATAGATCAGTATTTGTGACATCACCGAAATCAACAAGAATGGCATAGCTTGATTTTCACTATGAAGGGGTGTTCCATGTTGTCACCCCTTTTTTATGTTGCACTAGGGCATGATTCATATGTTCAGATGATATAGGTCTGTATTGATGACATCACCATTTTTACAGTGATGTTCCAAAAAATCACAATTTTTAGCCTACCCGATTTTTCAGCCTGAAAAAATTGAGATTTTTTCCGATTTTTCTAGCAATTTACTAAAAAATTGCTGTCTTCAGTCATAATGCCCTCTTTTTTTTGTCATTTCATTCAGCAAGTTGAAGTTGTGAGTAAATTTGGAGTATAGCTTAGGGTTATTGTGCACAATGTTTTAAAACTCCGACTCCGACTCCGACTCAATATCGACTCGGCCGGCTCGATTTCAATGACTCGGTCATTGTAAAAAATACATTAAATATTTATTTTTTATAAAAACA